>CAUYPK010067869.1:0-48916 GCA_963574355.1 Loris lydekkerianus | reverse complement strand
ATTAATATGATCATGGGGCATCATACACTAGCTTCATAGACCATTTGACACATTTTCATCCCAATAGTCAACATAGCCTTCCTGGCATTTTCCCAGTTACCGTAGCATGACATTTACATTTCACATTTGCTGAGTTTCACCCTTACCCTTGTAAGATGCCCCGTAGGTGTGATTCCACCAATACCCCTCCCTCCACCCCCCTCCCCCTCCCTCTTCCCCCTTTCCCCCTTTCCCCTATTCTTAGGTTGTAACTGGGTTATAGTTTTCATGTGAAAGCCCTAAATTAGTTTCATAGTAAGGCTGAGTACATTGGGTACTTTTTCTTCCATTCGTGAGATACTTTACTAAGAAGGATATGTTCTAACTCCATCCATGTAAACATGAAAGAGGTAAAGTCTCCATCTTTCTTTAAGGCTGTTGGCATTTCCTCTCTTTAAAAAAAAAAAAAAAAATGGGCTCAATGCCTGTAGTTCAGTGGTTAGGGAGCCAGCCACCTACATTGGGGCAGGCGGGTTCAAACCTAACCTGGGTCTGCCAAACAACAACGACAGCTACAACAAAAAAATAGCCAGCATTGTGGTAGGCGCCTATAGTCCCAGCTACTTGAGAGGCTGAGGCAAGAGAATTTCTTACGACCAAGAGTTTGAGGTTACTGTGAGCTGTGACACCACAGCACTCTACCAAGGGGTGACATAGTAAAACTCTGTCTCAAAAAAAAAAAAAAAAAAAAAAAAAAATCATTGGAAGCTGGGTATGGTGACTCATGCCTGAAAACTTTAGGAGAGCAAGGCAGGAGTATTACTTTAGGCCAGGAGTTCAAGACCAGTCTGAGCAAGACGCCTTTTCCATAAAAAATAGAAAAATTTGAACTCATACTATGAATACAGAAAATAAAAATTAAAAAAATTAAAAAATGAGCCAGGTGTGGTGGTATATACCTGTAGTTCCAGCTATTCAAGAGGCTGAGGCAGGACATACTACACTCCTTCCCAATTAACCAAGCCAAGCCACACCCTATCTCAAGAAAAATATAAATAAATAAAAACCTGTATTGGGGCTCAGCGCTTGTGGCTCAAACAGCTAAGGCACCAGCCACATATACCTGAGCTGAGCTGGTGGGTTCGAATCCAGCCCCAGCTGCCGAACAACAATGATGCCTGCAACCAAAAAAAATAGCCAGGCATTATGGCGGGTGACTTTAGTCCCAGCTACTTAGGAGATGGAGGCAGGAGAACAGCTTGAGCCCAGGAGTTTGAGGTTGCTGTGAGCTGTGATGCCATTGCACTCTACCCAGGGTGACAGCTTGAGGCTCTGTCTCAAAAAAAAAAAAAAAGGGCGATGCCTATGACTCGAAGGAGTGGAGCACTGGCCCCATGTGCCAGAGGTGGTGGGTTCAAACCCAGCCTCAGCCAAAAATGGCAAAACAAAACAAAACAGTATTGGGTAATATTTTATACCTACAAATAAATATATGTTATATACATAAATGTAGATTAACAAGTGGACACTAAGGCGGGTGCAGTGGCTCACACCTGTAATCCTAACACTCTGGGAGGCCAAGATGGATGGATTGTCTAAGCTCACAGGTTTGAGACCAGCCTGAACAAGAGCAAGACCTCATCTCTAAAAATAGCCAGGCATTGTGGCAGGCGCCTGTAGTCCCAGCTACTTAGGAGTCTGAGGCAAGGGAATCACTTAAGCCCAAGAGTTTGAGGTTGCTGTGAGCTATGACACCATGGCACTCTACCAAAGGTGACAGAGTGAGACTGTCTGGAAAAAAAAAAAAGTGAACACCAGTGAACCCTCTTCAAAAGAACTAAGACATAGCGATATTTTTTAAACTTACCATACTCGACCCTGCAACATAAATTATGTAGTAAGCCATCCCTTTCTTCTTGAATCACTCTTCTCTCTTGGCTTCCTTTGGCAAGCTTTACTCCTTGGTGGTTTTACTCGTTCCTTTCTGGCCCCTCCCAAGTGGCAGTTGGAAGGACTGGGAGACAAACAGTTTGGGGAGAGGTGGTTATGAAAAGGTCAGTTAGGAAGTTTTACATCTGAAAGGCCCGTGAGCCACCCCAGGAGAGACATCAGGAAGGCAGTTGGTTGTACATGAATCTGGAGCTGGAGGAAGGAAGGTGTTAGCTGGGAAATGCATGGGAGTCATCAATTTATGGAGGCGTTTAAAGTCACAGGAAGGAATATGGTCATGCAGGAAGAAAATGTAGAAAAAGAAGTAAATAGAATTTATGGCCTATGAAATTTGAGGTTCCATAAAGAGAGGAATCCTACACAGAAGACTGGAGAAAAAGAATCTCAAAAAGGTGAATGGAGAATAGCACACATACTACATAAAATTGTAACTGAGAGATGGGGAAAAACAACCCACAGATACAAAAGAATTAGAAGGCAGGCAATTGTGTGGTACAATTTTAAACTAACATATTACAGGCTGGGCACAGTGGCTCATGCCTGTAATCCCAGCACTATGGGAGGCCAAGCCAGGTGGATTGCTTGAGCTCAGGAGTTTGAGACCAGCCTGAGCAAGAGTGAGACTCCATCTCTAAAAATAGCCTGCTAGGCTCGGCACCCATAGCTCAGTGGTTAGGGTGCCAGCCACATACACTGGGGCTGGCGGGTTTGAACCTGGCCCGCACCTGCTAAACAACAATGACAATTGCAACAACAACAACAAAAATAGCCCGTGTTGTGGCAGACGCCTATAGTCCCAGCTACTTGGGAGGCTGAGGCAAGAAAATCCTTAAGTCCAAGAGTCTGAGGTTTCTGTGAGCTGTGGTGCCACGGCACTGTACCAAGGGCAACATAGTAAGACTCTGTCTCAAAAAAAAAAAAGAATTGACTGCTGTTGTGGCCAGTGCCTGTAGTCCTAGCTACTCAGAAGACTGAGGCAAGACGATCACTTGAGCCCAAGAGCATAAGGATATGACACCACAACGCTCTACTGAGGGTGGTAGAGTGAGAGTCTGTCTCAAAAAAATAAATAAGTGGTTCTGCACCGGTAGCACAGTGGTTACAGCACCAGCCACATACACCAAGGCTGGCAGGTTCTAACCCAGCCCAGGCCAGCTAATCAACAATGACAACTGCAACAAGAAAATAGCTAGGCATTGTGGCGGGCACCTGTAGTCCCAGCTACTTGGGAGGCGGAGGCAAGAGAATCGCTTAAGCCCAAGAGTTTGAGGTTGCTGTGAGCTGTGACACCATAGCACTCCACTGAGGGTAATATAGTGAGACTCTGTCTCCAAAAACTAAATAAATAAAATTAAAAACAAATAAATAAGTAAAAAAAAAAAAAAAAAAGTAAAATTGACTCAAGAAATACCTTAAGGTTTTTATAAATCTGGTCTGGGTTTTTGTTTTTTTTTTTTGAGACAGGGTCTCACCTGTCACCCTTGGTCATTTTTATTAAATATTTAAGAAAAAAATAATTCGGATTTTATTCAAATTCTTCCAGAGAATACAGAACATTAAACAAAATACTCCCTATTCTTTTTACTAATCCAGCTTAACATACCGTAGCCACTCATTGAAAGAATGCTACACCATATTGAAAGGATTATCCCACATTGTTAGGATTAATTAATATAATTTACTGTAGTACATCAAAAAGAAATATCCATGTATTCATACACATAAATGAGAAAAATATGCTTGCTATAATATAATAATATACTAAGAATGCAAATAGGAATGTGAATAGAATGCAAATAGGGCAGTTGAGGCCTGAGTCCTTGACTGCAGCTCCTTTTGGAAACCACTGCGCATTGGCTATGTCCCAAGGCTGGCACAGGGAGGGCAGCTTTCCTCTGAGGCCTTTAGGTACAGCTTTGAAATTACCATGGTTGGTTTGGCCTGAAAAGTCACACATGAGGTTTTAACCAGGAGGCAGAGTTCTCAGCACACAGACAAAATATCATCATAAATTTAAAAATAAGGATAAGAGTCCACTTCTGCTTCCAGCCATGATGAAAGAATTGATAAAGAGTATACCAGGCAGCGCCTGTGGCTCAAGGAGTGGGGAGCCGGCCCCACGTACCGGAGGTGCTGGGTTCAAACTTGGCCCCGGCCAGAAACTGCCAAAAAAAGAACATACTTGCCCACTGGAACTGTGAAAAAATATTTGAAGCTGTTACAGATATTAAGCAATAGGAAGTCCAGCACCGTGATTCTTCAGAGAAGGTAAACACCAAGAGACCTGTATTTGTTCCATATCTTTGGATTGGGATACTTTGTAGAAAAGGGCCCAGGAAGTAAAAGTAAATTGGACTGTAGCAGTGGACTCACTGAACTGAGAAGATAGAGACAGAGCTTCTAAAGTGTCTGGACTTTGTGAGACTAGGACAGGAGAGGAGAATCCTGGTAGAGGAGGGTCTCAGAAGTCTCTTGACTTGGGAATATTCACATGAATCTGTGTCTGAGGGCTGGGCTGTACAAGTGCAGGCCCAGAGTTCATGATACACAGCAGGCAGCAGCTGCTGTAAACTTGAATGCTGAAAGAGGATAATGGAGTTATCCAGTATAGCAGAACATGGGGAGTTCAGCCCAGCCAATGTGAAGAGAGCTCACTGAATACTTTGAATATTCAATTGAGATTATGGAAAGGTAATTCCTTAGGAATAAAGACCCCTAAAGTAAGGGCCATATCATGGGTCTAGAACTACTAATAAAGAACTACAAAATAGAACTACTCTAATAAAGTTTAAAACAAGCCTACTAGAATTGAAAAGATCTACCAGCAATACATCTGCTTTCTTGGGACATGTCAACCTTTTAAAAGAGGGCAATACAGTTCAGACTTTCCTACAATACGTCATCTACAATGTTAAGCATATAATAAAAAATGACTAGATGTTCCAAAGGCAGAAAATTGTGAAGTTATGGTAAAGAAAAAATTATGCATAAAAACAAACCTCAAAATGATGCAAACGTTGGGCTCGGTACCTGTAGCACAGTGGTTATGGCACCTGCCACATGCACTGAGGCTGGTAGGTTTGAACCTGGCCTGGGCCTGCTAAACAACAATGATAATGGCAACAACAACAACAAAATATATAGCCAGGTATTGTGACAGATGTCTGTAGTCCCAGCTACTTGGGAGGCTGAGGCAAAAGAATTGCTTAAGCCCAAGAGTTTGAGGTTGCTGTAAGCTGTGACACCATGACACTCTACTGAGGGCAACACAGTGAGACTCTGTCTCAAAAAAAAAAAAAAAAAAAAAGAAAGAAAAGAAAAGAAAAATGACCCATATGCTGAAATTAAGAAAAGGACTATAAAGTAAGAATTAGACATTCTCAGTATCTTAGTCTGTTTTGTGTTGCTATAAAAGAATACCTGTAGCTGGTTAATTCATCAATAAAAAAGGTTCATTTGGCTCATAATTCTGCAGACTGTGTAAGAAGCATGGCACCAGCATCTGCTTGGATTCCAGTGAGAGCTTCAGGCTCCTTCTACTCATGGCAGAAAGTGAAGGAGCCAGCATGTGCAGAGAGCACATGGTGAGAGAGGAAGAGAGAGAGAGAGAGAAAGAAAAGGGAGAGAAGTGCCAGCCTCTTCTTAACTATCAATCTCATGGAAACTAATACAGCAAAAACTTGCTCACTACACCATCAGGGAAAGCATTAATCTATTCATGAGAGATCCACCCCACCCCACTCCACCCCCATGACCTAAAGATCTCCTATTAGGCTCCACTTCCAACAGTGGAAATCAGATTTCGACATGAGATTTGATGAGGACAAACAAACCATATCCAAACTATAACATTTGATATTTAATAATAGAGAGGGATTTGACGAGTGAATAGATGGAGGAATCTCAGCAGAATAGTTGGAAAAGAGCCTGATGGAAATTCTAGAATTGAAGAGTAAAAAGTCTGAAATGAAAAATTCACTGGAGATAGCAAAAGAAAGGGTCAGTGAACTTGCCAGATCAGTAGAAATTAGTGAATATGAAGAAAAAGAGAAAAGTTATTTGAAATAAAATAAAGAGAGCCTCAGTGACAATGGGACAGACAACACAAGTGATCTAATCTGTAACCAGAGTTTAAGAATGAGGGGATAAAGAATGGAGCTGAAAAAAATATAAATAAATAATGGCTAAAAGTCTCCCAAATTTGATGAAAACATTAACTCATAGATCCAAAACACTCAGCAAACCCCAAACACAAAGAAAAACTACACTAGGGCACAACATGGTCAAATTACTGAAATTCAAAGAAAAGATAAAATATTTTTAGAAGCAGCCAAAAGTAAAATATTACTTATGTAGGAAAAATACAAATGACAGCTGGATTCTGATCTGAAAAAATGGAGTCCAGATGACAATGGAATGATTTTTTTTTTTTTTTTTTTGAGACAAAAAAAGTCTTACTTATTAAACCCTCGGTAGAGTGCTGTGGCATCACAGCTCACAGCAACCTCCAACTCCTGGGCTTAGGTGATTCTCTTGCCTCAGCCTTCCAAGTAACTGGGACTACAGGTGCCCACCACAACACCTGGCTATTTTTTGGTTGCAGTTTGGCTGGGGCTGGATTTGAACCCACCACCCTCGGTATATAGGGACGGCACCTTAGCCACTGAGCCACAGGTGCCACCTTGTTTTTTTTTTACTTTAAAGATTTTATTTTCTTTCTCCAGATGATTTTTTTTTTTTTGAGACAGACTCTCATTCTGTGCTCTGGGTAGAGTGCCAGGGAATCATCACAGCTTACAGCAACCTCAAACTCTAATGTAATATTCAGTAGAAGAAACATACCTATTGTCCTGTTGACTGACATTTGAATTGTTTCCATGTAAGGATGCTTATGAATAAAGCTGCTATAAAGATTCTTCTACACGTCCTATGTTCAGACATATTCTTTCATTTGTCTTGCATGATATGGTAGATAAAAAGTAACTGTAAATTCTTTGCCAATTCTCCCTCTGAGAGGTGGTCTTTAATCTCCCCCACCCTTTTTTGAGACAGTCTCACTTTGTTGCCTTCAGTAGAGTGCCGTAGCATCACAGCTTACAGCAACCTCAAACTCTTAAGTGATTCTCTTGCCTCAGCCTCCCAAGTAGCTGGGACTACCCATGACTGCCAAAATGCCTGGCTATTTTTAGAGATGGGGTCTCACTCCAGCTCAGGCTGGTCTTGAGCTCCTGAACTCAGGTGATCCCTCCCACCTCGGTCTCCCAGAGTGCTAAAGATTACAGGCATGAGCCACCATGCCAGGCTTTTTTTTATCTGACTTGGCTTTAGTGACTTAATGGCAAGGAGGATGCAATGGAAGTGATGGAGGTCAGGCAGAAGGCAGTTTCAGGTCCCTAAATTTCTCTGGGAACCCTAAGTCATCAGGTAAGATGCCTCACTACCCTGAAACTACTATGTGGAAGAGGACAAGTATAATATTCTAGTCAACAGTCCCAGGAGGGCCCACCTTCCCAGCAATCCCTGCCAAGGAATAAGATATGAATGAAGCCATTTTGGAACCATCAGATAAGTCCATTTGCCAACTCATCTTATTTTTTTAAGACAGAGTCTCATTCAAGTGGCCCTCAGTAGAGTGCTATGCCATTGTAGCTCACAGCAACCTCTTACCTCAGCCTCCTGGGACTACAATAGCCACAACACCCGGCTATTTTCTAGATTCTTTCTGGGACAGGGTCTCCTCCTGTCTCCCAGGCTGGAATATAGTGGCACGATCAGAGCTCACTGCAGCCTTAAACTCAAGTGATTTTCCTGCCTCAGCCCCCTGAGTAGCTAAGACTACATGCACTATGGTACCTGGCTATATTTCTAATTTTTATAGACAGGGTCTTGTTGTTGCCCAGGCTGGTCTTGAACTCCTGGCCTCAAGCGATCCTCCTGCCTTGGACTCCCAAAGGGCTAGGATTACAGGTGTGAGTCACTGTGCCTGGCCTACATATCATTTTGACCTTATTGGCAATATAGTAGCAATGGCATGAGTATAATTTTGATAATTAGAAACTGAATAAAGAGCAAGATACTAAGCATAGCAAAGATTTGAATATTGGCTCAGAGCCTGTGGCTCAAGCGGCTAAAGCGGCAGCCACATACACCTGAGCTGGTGAGTTCGAATCCAGCCCGAGCCCGCCAAACAACAATGACGGCTGCAACCAAAAAAAAAAATAGCTAGGTGTTGTCGCGGGTACCTGTAGTCCCAGCTACTTGTGAGGCAGAAGCAGGAGACTCACGTGAGCCCAGGAGTTGGAGGTTGCTGTGAGCTGTGATGTCACAGCACTCTACGCAGGGTGACAGCTTGAGGCTCTGTCTAAAAAAAAAAAAAAGAGAGAGAGATTTGAATATTGATGATATTTGTTAAATAGTATTTGCTGAACATCTAACAAAGGCTGGCTACTTTGCTAAGTGCTTTTACATTTTTCTCAATCCTGACAACTCTGTGAATTAGGCCATATCTATTTTACTGGTGAGGAAAGATTTAGAGAAATGAAATAACTAGCCCAAAGTCACATAGCTAGTAAATGGCAGAGTCTGGACTCAAACCCAGCCCTAAGTGATTTCTAGCCCCTGTCTGCCTGCAGGGGCATGCACAGAACACTTAGGGGCATCTGGCTTGTGAACGTGGTTTCCTAAAAGCAATTTGTTGGGCTGGACACGGGGTTGTGAGAAGTCTCCATTGTAGAAGATTGTGATGGATTTCTTAATATCACACAAAAAGCCATGGTTTATTCAGTTCGAAGAAATGGAAGGCATTTATGAGAAGAGTCCAAGGTTAGCAGGCTAGTAATATTTAGCACCCTTCGTCACTTAGCATTGTGGTGAAAATCACTGTCTCTCCAGACAGAAGGCCTGAGTTTGAATCCTAGCTCTACTACTTTCATTGTTTGACGTCAGGGAAGTTTCGTAATCTCTCAGCACTATCCTTAAAGAGTTGTTGAAAAGACTGACAAATTTAATACATGGCTCTTGGAATTTAGTAAGCTCTCCAAAAACAGCAATTATTTCTTTCTACTAAAAAGGAAAAGAATGAATTAATAATTATTTTGCATCTATGACGTGCTAGATGTGGTTTGGATTTGTTCCTACCTTTAGGAACTTTCCAAAGTAAATGCTTTTACACTCATTGTTCAAGTTCCCATAGCTATGAAGGTAGAGAATAATGAAGTTAGTATTTGAACAGTTATCTCCCTGACTCCAAAGACCATGCTTTTTTTCCCAGTAGAGAGTCAAGGGTAGTAATGAAGGATTCACTTTCCATATTTTAGAAATGAAACCATTCTTTCTTTTCAGGTTTGAATCTCTATTTATGGACTTGGAACTGAGGCAGACAGAGCTGGGCATAGCCAGCTTTGGGGTTTCTGTCACCACCATGGAGGATGTCTTCATTCGGTAAGCAAGTGTAAAACTGTGGACTCCAAGAATCTGGTAGTGTTGGAAGGGATCTTAAAG
This sequence comes from Loris lydekkerianus, assembly GCA_963574355.1. Lineage (NCBI taxonomy): Eukaryota > Metazoa > Chordata > Mammalia > Primates > Lorisidae > Loris > Loris lydekkerianus. Next base: position 39,487 of record CAUYPK010067869.1, on the reverse strand, counting down.
ATCATGTATCTGAACATTCCTCATACTTGAATCCTTTCTGGAACAGCCTTGCTGAATGGTCTTTGAGCCTCTGATTAGCATTTCCAATAATGGGGATATTGGAAAGTAGACATAATGTTGAATGTAATATCACTCAACAAATACAATTTTAGCAGATATAATTAGAAATGAAAGAGAAAAAAGACATTGTATCAGTTGGGATGTGTTTCCCTACTCATTTGTTTTGTACAAAGTCAGCTGGTCTAAACAAAGAGGAGTTACTTTTTTATTTAAAAAGAATTCCCAGCTGGCTCTGTGGCACACTCCTATAATCCTAGCACTTTGGGAGGCCAAGGCAGGAGGATTGCTTGAGGGCAGGAGTTTGAGACCAACTTGGACAAGAGCAAATGAGACCCCATCTCTACAAAAAATAGAAAAATTAGTTGGGCATGGTGGTACTCACCTATAGTCCCAGTCACTTGGGAGGCTAAGGCAGGAGGACTGCTTAAGTCCAGGGGTGTGAGGTTACAGTGAGCTATGATGACACCAATGCGCCCTACCCTGGGTGACAGAACCAGACCCTGTCTCAAAAAAAAAAAAAAGAGGTTGGACATGGTGGCTCACACCAGTAATCCTAGAACTCTGGGAGACTGAAGTGGGTAGATAGCTTGAGCTCACGAGTTCAAGACCACCCTGAGCAAAAGCAAGACCCCGTCTCTACTAAAAATAAAAAAACTGAGGCAAGAAGATTGCCTGTGCCCAAGAGGTAGAAGTTGCCGTGAGCTACAGCACTCTACCCAGGGTGACAGCTTAAGACTCTGTCTCAAAAAAAAAAAAAAGAAGAAGAAAAATTCTCAATGTAGGAGCCCTGGAGTTGGCTAATTGAGCATCCCAAAGCAGGATGCAAGCTCTATTCCTGGGAGCCATTGATGGAGCCCTGAATGTCAGCTACCCAGAGGGCTACACTAGGCCAGAGGGTGGCTGTGAGAACAGGCGTTATTTTATCCAGTCTGGCAGTATTTGTCTTTTAACTAAAACAAGTAGTCTGTTTATAAGTACTGTTTATTCAAATTTATGTCTATCATACTACCAGTCTTCTCTAGTCTATTTGGCTTTTAAATGTTTTTATTGATACGTAATAATTGTACATATTTATGGGGTACATGTAATATTTGGTACATGCACATAATGTATAATGTTCAAATCAGGGCATTTAGGATATGCATCACCCCAAACATTGATACTTTTCTTTGTTTTAGGAACTTTTCAACATGTCAAATCTTCTAGCTATATTGAAATACTCAATAAATTACTGGGGATGTTTTGTTTGTTTTTTAAGAGACAAGGTCTTGCTCTATTGCCCAGACTGGGGTGCAGTGGTATAATTATAGCTCACTGCAGGCTTGAACTCCTGGACTCAAGTGGTTCTCCCTTATCAGCCTCTGGAATATCTGGGGTAATGGGCATGAGCCATCATTTCCAGCCAAAATTGTTCATTATAGTCATCCTACTGTGCTATGGAACAATAGAACTTATTTCTTCTGTCTAGTTTTATGTTCACACCCCTTAACCCAGCAGTTCCTAACCTTTTTGGCACCAGGGACTGGTTTTAGACAAGGTGGGGGGGTCTGAGGGACATTAGATTCTCATAAGGAGCATGCACCCTAGATCCCTCGTATGCACAGTTTACAGTAAGATGTACACACCTATGAGAATCTAATGTTTCCTGAGATGAGAGGGAGAGCTCAGGTGGTGATGGGAGCAATAAAGACGTGCTGTGAATACAGATGAAGCTTTGCTCACTCACCTGCCCACCCATCTGCTGTTCACCACCTGCTGTTCACCTCCTGCTGTATGGCCTGGCTCCTAAAAGGCCACGGGCCTTACAGCATTGACCGATCTCCCTTTGTCTTCACCCCCCACCAATCCCAGCCTTCTGGTAGCTATCATTCTACTTTCCACCTCCATAAGATCAACTTTTTTAAGTCCACTGTGAGTGTGGACACATAATACTTGTCCTTTGCACTTGGCTTATTTCACGTAACCTAATGACCTCCAGTTCTAGCCATTTTGTGCAAATGACAGGATTTTATTCTTTTTATGGCTGAATAGTATTCCACTGTGTGTGTATGTATGTATGTGTGTGTGTGTGTGTGTGTGTGTTGGTGATAAAATCTTTGCCTAGAGTCTAGGCTCCAGACCAATATCCTGAAGGATTTCCTACTAGAGGAAAATATAGTTCCCTATAGTTTGGGGTCTTAGGTTTAAGTCCTTAAACCATTTTTAGTTGCTTTTTGTATATAGTAAGAGATAGGGGTCTACTTTCATTCTTCTTCATGTGACTATCCAATTTTCCTAGCACCATTTATTGAACCTATTCCTTGCATTGCCATGTAAATTTTAATATATACTTGTCAATTTATATTTTTTTAAAAAGAACCTGCTGGAATACTAGTTCATCAGCTGTAACTACTGTGTCATACGAATGCAACATGTTAATAATGGGAGAGATAGCTGCAGGGAGGGGGTGGATATATGGGAAACTGTCTGACCTTCCTGCTCTTGGAAGTGGTTTCTGCAGTCCCAGTCGAGCGTTCAGGTGTCTGCAGCCCTGACCAATAGCTTGACTTCAGCCTCCTGAGAAAAGACAGAACCACCTAACTAAGCCACTCCCAAATTCCTGACCTACAGAAACTATGTGAATGGCAACTTTGGGAATAATCTGTGTCACAGCAATAGATAACAAATGCACCATCTTTTTTTTTTTAAGAGATGGTCTTCGGTAGCAAAACAACACTATCTTTTATGGAACTGTACTGAAGGGGAAAGTGGATTATTTTGCTGTAAAATATATCCAGGAATAGAATAATAAACCAAAGATTATGAATAGAAATTATTTCTTGGAACCATAACACTTTGCTGCAAACATGGGACATATCTTTTTGCCTAGAGCAGGGGTCAACAAACTTAATTTTAAAAGGCCAACTGGTATTTTACACTGCATAGGCTCAGTGGCACAATCAAGGATATCATTTAGATAATATCTAACATGTAACCATTTAAAAACATAAAATTCCTTCTGACTTCAGCACCATAGGAAAACAGGCCTTGGGCTGAATATAGCCCATTGAACATAGTTTTCCAACCGCTGGCCTTGCGTCTCCACATGCTATATTTTATAACTTTCAGTTTTTTTCATAAAATACACATTAAATGATAGGTCATTTTTGTTTAATTGGCTTGCAGCATCTTTTAAGAGAAGTAACAAAATCTGTTCATTCTGGTATTATATATAAAAGCATTCATTAGTTAACAGTATACTCAGTACTTACTTAAGACCGTGTTAGCCAGTATGTACTTGCTATCCAATATATAATCTAGATGTGGCTCCCTTTTCTGTCATTATCCTATGCTAACTTTGTATTATTCTCAAATGTTATATTACTTCCACTCTTTAAATCTAAGCTAAGTAAAATGTGTTGTGATTTTGAGAATTTGTATTTGTTTTTGGTTTCGGTTTGATTTAGGGTTTGTATATTGGCGGATGCAAGCACAACTATCCCAAACATCAAGCGTCCCTCCCTCCGTCCCCAGTCCCTGCTTACCAGAATTCCTGTTGACAGAATTAAACATCTTCATTCAAGGATATTCTCAGTGCGGACTGGTATGCCAATCAAACCAAACACTGGGGTAAGTAGCATATTCCTAATGCATGCAAGAAAACAAATATATTAGTTTAATTCTTGGAATCATACTATCATTCTGTCAAGAAGTGTGCATAAGGCCTTGTGTAGTGGCTCATGCCTGTAGTGACTCGTGCCTATAATCCTTGTGCAGTGGCTCATGTCTGGGAGGCTGCAGTGGGAGGATCACTTAAGGTAAGGAGTTCAACACCAGCTTGAGCAAGAGCAAGATTCCATCTCTACTTAAATCAGAAAAACTAGTTGGGCTTGGTGGTAGGTGCCTGAAGTCCCAGCTACTCGGGAGGATGAGGCAGGAGGATCACTTGAGCCCAGGAGTTTGAGGTTGCTGTGAGCTATGGTGATGCCACTGTACTCTAGCCTGGGCAGAAGAGTGTATATCTAAAAAAAAAAAAAAAAAAAAAAAAGATGCAGATTTTAGGAGTAAAAATCTACCTTATCAGACTTCGGCAATATCAAACTTTCTGCTCTAGTTCAAAAACAAAAGCTGGAGCTTTGGACGGGTATTAACTCAGTGGAGGTTATCAGAAAAGATCACAGTAAAGGTCCTAGTTATTCCTTTGATCAGGAAAAAGACAATAAAAACACTAAATCCACTAGCCAAAAAGCATATTTAATCTTTGCCTGTGAAACAGATTATGTATTATAACATCCAGAATTTCAAATTTTAAAAATATATCCTTATAAAATATCTGGACAACCTGTGATGTTCTTTTAATATTGAAAAAAGGAAATAGATGTGCATTTTACAAAGTGTTCTTAATTTAGCTAAACATGGACATTAACATAAAATAAGACTGACTTTCATGGGCTAGTGAAGAGATTAATGTCATTATTTCATAATCCTGAATCACAGATTAAGAGGACAGCTGTCTGTCTCAGCACCCATCACTCAGTCATTAGGGCACTGGCCACACACACCAAGACTAGAGGTTTTGAGGCTGGCCCGGGCCAGCTAGATGATAATGATAACTACAACAACAACAAAAAAATAGCCAGGCATTATGGTGGGTGCCTGTAGTCCCAGCTACTTGGGAGGCTGAGGCAAGAGAATCGCTTTAGCCCAAGAGTTGGAGGTTGCTGTGAGTTGTGACGCCACGGCACTCTACCGAGGGCAACAAAAAGAAACTCAGTCTCAAATAAAAAAAAGAGGGCAGCTGTCAACCATGGAGCCTTCAAGTTGGAAAGGTTTTGGCATCATCTAGACCAGCCACCTGTCCTATACAGGAGCTGTTCTCCAACTCCCAGCAAGAGATTTTCCTGGCTCCATTTGGTCAAGCTTTGATTTTTGGAAAGAGATCTCAAGTCTTCTTAGGAAGTATTTCTCAGTGTGCAACCTTAGACAAGTCACTAGCACTTCTTTTGTTTTTTCTTTTTTTTTTTTAATGAAGACAGAGTCCTCGGTAGAGTGCCATAGCATCATAACTCACAACAACCTCCAACTCTTGGACTCAAGCGTTTCTCTTGCCTCTGCCTTCCAAGTAGCTGGGACTACAGGTGCCCGCCACAACACCTGGCTTTTTTTTTTTTTGTAGAGACAGGGTCTCACTCAGACTCAGGCTGGTTGTGAACCTCTGAGCTCAGGTCAATCCAGCCGCTCTGACCTCCCAGAGTGCTAGGATTACAGGTGTGAGCCACCACACCTGGCCAATAGCACTGCTTTTTGATGAATACTTGGGGTGAACATGGCTTCCATCATGTTGAATGTAGAAAATTCAGGGGATGTTAAGAGATTTTCGGGGATTTGTTGAAATTTTGAACCAGTAACTTAGACCTAACCATCACGCCTCTTCCTACAAGGACTCCCAAGGATAAAGAGTTGTGTATAAGGAACACTGGCCTTTGAGGCTTGAAGACCTCAAGGTCCCAGCTCCTGCAGCACCATGGAAAAATTGAATGCAAGCATAAGTCAGCCCCAAGAGTGTCCCATACCCCAGGTCTGACTCTAGCTCTTGGGATCTCAGCCCAGGTGACAGTACACTTTGACATTGACTGTCTTACTGCAGGGGACATCTATGTGCATGGGTTTTGCATACTTACACATGTATAAGTAATCTGTAGGATACATACTAGAAATGGAATTTCTAGATTAAAAATTATATACCTATAATACTCGAGTATAAGCCGACCCAAGTATAAGCCGACCCCCTTAATTTCACCCTAAAAACTGGGAAATTTAGTGACTCGAGTATAAGCTGAGATGGAAAATGCAGCAGCCACTGATAAATTTCAAAAATAAAAATATATACCCAAAACAATTACAATAATTGAGGAATCAGTAGGTTAAATGCTTTTCAATATTTATTGCTAAAGAAAAACTGTAAACTAGCACCAACAACTTTAAAACTGAGCTGAAGCACCGCCCCCTCAAGCAGACGGCAGAAGACGACTGGAGACTACGTGCATTTGATTAGGTGCGCGCGCACCGAATCAAATAACCTGTATGACCCGAGTATAAGCCGAGTTCGGGTTTTTCGGCACAAATTTTGTGCCGAAAAAACTCGGCTTATACTCGAGTATATAGGTGGATATTAAATTAACATTTATTCATGCATACAATTTTTTCTCTGAAAAAGTTGTATTAAATTAAAACCCCATCAACAGACTCAGTGCCCGTAGCTCAGTGGTTAGGGTGCCAGCCACACACACTGAGGCAGGTGGGTTCAAACCTAGCCCAGGCCTGCTAAACAATGACAACTGCAACAAAAAAATAACCAGGCCTATCGTCCCAGCTACTTGGGAGGCTGAGGCAAGAGAATCACTTGAGCCCAAGAGTTTGAGGTTGCTGTGACCTGTGACGCCACAGCATTCTACCCAAAGTGACATAGTGAGACTCTGTCTCAAAAAAAAAATCAACAGTGGCATTTTCCCTATGTCCTCGTCAACTTAAAATTCTTGTCAATCCGTAGCTTTAAAAAACTGTATCAATTTACATGTGATATCTATTTAGGCAACTCTTGCAGACTTATTTCAGTCTGTGCCTCCTCTTCCTGCCATTAAACATCAGTCAGATCTTAAGTTCAAAGAATTTTAACTTGAAGTAAATTGTGAATATAATTGAAAAGTTAGTTAGATGAGGTAGGAAGATGTGCTGTTGGGCATAAGCCAGGAGCTGCTTCTGTCTGTGACTATGTTAATGCTGTGTCTCCCTTTTATTTATTTTTATTGTAGTTAAGTCTTTTCTGCCAACAATTCTATGCCATGTTTCTGAAAAAGGTTACATATTCTTGGCGAAACTGGATGTTGATATTATCAATACAGATCCTGGTGCCTATGGTGATCGTTATGTTAAGCCTCATGTTCTTCAACTTCAAAACCAGCAGCATGAGGAATGTCCCATTGGAGCTTACCCTAAAAACATACGGTCAGACTGTTGTTCCATTCTTCATTTCTCAGAATTCTAGGCTGGATCCTCAACTTTCAGAAAGCTTTGCAAGTATGCTCATGGCTGAGGGACAGATTCCTCTAGAAGTCCTGGGTAAGTACCAGGCACAGGAGGATGGGGCATGAAGAAAGCCTGCCATTCTTGGTAGAAAAGCTGTATCTTTCTGGGGCACAAGGTACTCTCTGAAGTCAGATTGAATAGCTAGAAGTTCCAGAAAAACATCTTTCAAACCCCAAATGATAGGTAAGGTAGAGTTTCTAGAAATAAGAACAACTATGTGTCTTTCTAGAGATGAAAGCATCCTAAAAATACAGTTGATAAGTTATCTGATGTGTTTAAATGTATTAAAAGGAGATTTACATTTGATAAATTATCTGATGTGTTTAAATGTATTAAAAGGAGATTTATGGGTGGCACCTGTGGCTCAAAGGGGTAGGATGCCGGTCCCATATGCCAGAGGCAGGTTCAAACCCAGCCCCGGCCAAAAACCACACACATAAAAAAAATAAAATTAAATTAAAATTAAAAAAAGGGGGGATTTACATTTCTGTTGAGAGTTTGTGGATGATTGGTGATAGCTATAAAGAAGACTAAGCAAATGAGAAAAGAGGGACATTATTAACTTCAGGGGGAAAGTTGCACACACAAAGAAACATGATATTCTACTTGGTTCAAATGTAAATAATTTTTGCTTAGTCATAAGAATGTCAAAGCTGCTGGGTGTGGTGGCTCACGCCTATAACGTGTGGGAGGCTGAGAAGGGAAAATTGCTTGAGCTCAGAAGTTCGTGACTTGACCTAAAAACATGAAAAACCCAGCCCTGGCGCCTCAGCAAGCATCTATAATCCCCGTGGTTTCTACAGGCTAAGGCAGCGGATCGCCCACAGCCCAGTCTGAGGTTGCAGTGAGTTATGACGCCATTGCACTCTGCTCAGGAAATAGGGTGGGACTCTGTCTCAACAACAACAACAAAAAGAATACCAAAGCTAATTATTGATTTAACTAAAATTATGATTTAACTCTAGTGGGAGGGGAAGTGTTTTTCAACCTTTTTTATCTCGTGTCACTCTTGAACTTATAAACTTCTGTGACACAATGAAAACATGTTGATCAAAAAAATAAAAAGATGGGTGGCGCCTGTGGCTCAGTGGGTAGGGCACCAGCCCCATATACTGAGGGTGGCGGGTTCAAACCCGGCCCCTGCAACAAAAAATAGCCAGGCGTTGTGGCATGCACCTGTAGTTCCAGCTACTTGGGAGTCTGAGGCAAGAGAATCGCCTAAGCCCAGGAGTTGGAGGTTGCTGTGAGCAGTGTGATGCCAGGGCACTGTACTGAGGGCGATAAATGTGAGACTCTGTCTATACAAAAAAAAAAGTAAAAAGACACTGCTTTGAACTTATTTTGAAAATAATTTAATTAATGGTCTTTTTTTTTTATTATTTGGGATTCACTGAGGGTACAAAGAATTAGGTTACATTGATTGCTAAATAATGATCTTTAAAATCTTCTGTGGTACATGTAAGATCCTCTTATGGCACACTAGTTGAAAATCACTACTATGGTGGGGGAGGTTGTAAGAGAAAAAGGTACAAATATGTTATTTGAAATGAGGAGAAACAACAGCTAGCAGATGTGAAAGGGGTTGCTTCTGGTGAGTAGCCCCTGAGGACTGTGAGGGATAGGCTAGGTCACTGCTATTTCTTATTATAAATCTTGTCTAACTCTTTTATTTTTAAAATTATGTTCATGTATTTATTATTTTATGTAATAGAATGTTAAAGTAATAAATTTTAAAAAATAAAGTGAAGAAACTGGGCATCGTTGCTCACACCAAGGAGGCCAAGGTGGGAGGACTGCTTGAGTTTAAGACTAGCCTGGGCAATTGCAAAATTCCATCTTTACAAATTTAAAATTAGGGCCGGGCACAGTGGCTCACACCTGTAATCCTAGCATTCTGGAAGGCTGAGGCAGGTGGAATGACCAGCCTAAGCAAGAACAAAACTCCTGTCTCTAAAAATAGCTGGGCATTGTGGTAGGCGTCTGTAGTCCCAGCTACTTGGGAGACAAGAGAATCACTTAAGCCTAAGAGTTTGAGGTTGCTGTGAGCTGTGATGCCACAGCACTCTACAAAGGGCGACAAGGAGATTCTGTCTCAAAAAAATAAAATAAAATAAAATAATAAAATAGGCCAGGTGTGGTGGCAGGCACCTATAGTCCTAGCCCCTGCAGAAGCAGGAGGATCACGTGAGCCCAGGAGTTGAGATGGTAGTAGATAAATAGATAAGTAAATAAATAAGGAAGGAAGTAGATAAATAAAGAGATTAAGTACAGAATGGGGTGTGACAAAATGGTTGGGTCATAATGCCCTGCTTCCTTGTGCCTTGGTGTCTTCATATGCCAATTAGGAAAGTAGTAAATCTTGCCTCTCAGTTAGAACAATTCCATGAGGGAGGGCCTATCAAGGACTTTGTACAGTGGAGCCCAGCGAGCATTCAGCAGTTGTGTTATTGTCACTATTGTCATCACTGTGATTGAGCACTAACAAGTCTGAAATTCTAGATGGATTATATATTTGATTTGGCACTGTGTGGTGGGAATGCAGTAAGGAACAATATCATTACTAGTACTCTGGAGCTTCTAGTCAAGAGACCTTACCGATAAATGATAGATAATTAGAACACAAAGTGACAATGACCATAATTGCAGTGCTATGAAACACATAGACCTGTCTTCTTCACCTTGGAGGGTCAGAGTTGGCTCCAGGGTCAAAAGCTAAAGTATGAGTAGTAACCAAACGGAAGGTAACCAAAGAACATTCTGAACAACAAGAAGAGCATTTATAAGCCCTTCAGCATGGCTGAAACTTAGGCTGAGTTTAAGCAGTAAGTGAGCTCTATAAATCTTATGCAGGAATTTGGCTTTGTTGTGAGGGCAGTGGAGAGCCACTGCACAGTTGGTTGGTAGGATACAGTACGACCAGGTGCATCCTTTCAGAGTCTGGAGGTACCAGACAGAAGGCAGGAGCTTTGGTTTACAACACATAGTCCTAGCAGAAATGGTGGGACTTGGACCTGGGTAAGGCAGTGAAAAGGAAAAAAATAAATGGAATGGAAAGAGATTTTTTAAAGATAAGTAGACAAGATTTATAAATAGATTAGAAGTCAGGTCAGGGTGTGGCAAGAGGTGGCTTGCTCCTGGATATGGTGGACATTGATGATACAAAGAGGAACAACAGGCTGGGGGGGGGGGGGACTACCCGTGGTGAGCACATCACACTGCACTCAGCCTGGTGTGATGTCTATAATTCTCATTGCCTAGCGGATATTTTGCTCCCTTCTAGGTTCTATGGATGAGTTCCTGTTGAAAAAGGCCAAAGAGGAGCCTGAGGGCTTCAATAGACTCTACATAGTGGCAGCATCCTTTGAAGATGTGGGAAATCACACTGTAGTAACAGCATTGTTCAACAACCAGGTGTACCATTCCCCTGCCCTGGCTCTGGCTTTGGTGGACAATTTCCTTTTCAAGTTGCTTTCTGGTGCCAGGGCTTCCATCAGCGTATCCAACTACCCTCAACCTCAATCAGCCTCAGAAGTCTCAGAGGATATCTTATATCAGTATGTGCATCTTTTCATCTCTCCGGGTTCAAGTTTATACATTTGTAGGGCCCTCTGCTCTATACCTATCAGGGGTGTCCAAACTTTTTTCTTTTCTGGGACACATTGGAAGAATAAGAGTTGTCTTCAGCTGCACAGTAAATACACAAACACTAATGAAAGCTAATTAGCAAAAAAAAAAAAAAAAAATCCACACATACTTTTCATGATATTTGACACCCCAGATAAGCTAAAAAAAAAAGTCCTCACAAAATCAGCATGCCACCAGTGGGCCACAGATTGGACACCCTAAGTCCTATTTATTTCTTTGTTTCTTGTTTTAATTGCAAATTATTATTTTGAGGCTCGGTGCCTGTAGCTCAGTGAATAGGATGCCAGCCACACACACTGGGGATGGCTAGTGCACCAGCCACATGTACCGGGGTCGGCAGGTTCAAACCCAGGCCTGCCAAACAACAATGACAACAACAACAACAACAAAATAGCCCAGCATTGTGGCAGGCACCCGTAGTCCTAGCTACTCGGGAGGCTGAGGCAAGAGAATCACTTAAGCTTGAGGTTGCTGTGAGCTATGATGCCACAGAACTCTATTGAGGGCAAAATAGTGAGACTCTCTCAAAAAAATATTATTATTTGGAAGACAGTTGTTGTTACTCTATGTTCTACATAAACTGCTACCTTTCTCCTCATGTCCTGTCTTTTACAGGGGCCCTAAAGGACATTACCTTGTTATCAACTTGCTTTTTGGAATAGCCTTCCTGTCTAGTTCTTTTTCCATCTTGATTGTCAGAGAGAGATGCCTCTCCTCCAAGCACATCCAGTTCGTCAGTGGAGTTTATGTGGCTACTTACTGGCTCTCCGCTCTGCTGTGGGACCTCATCTCCTTCCTCATCCCCAGTCTGCTGCTGGTGGTGAGTGCTAGATGGCGCTGTGGTCCTTCCCCTATAGACTACAACAGGCTTACCATGGGGATCCTTATGCAGAAGCAGAACCCACTTGGATGTCTAGGCTGGCAGCTCAGCCCCTGACTGAGGTTTGGAAGCTCCCTCATCACTGACCCTCAGTAAAAGATGACTGAGGTGGTGCATGGTGGCTCACACTTAAAATCCCAGCCTCAGAAGTGGAGGGTCACTTGAGTCCCGGAGTTTGAGACCAGCCTGAGCAATGTAGTGAAACCCCATCTCTACAAAAAACAGAAATCTAGCAAAGCATCGTTGTGCACATTTGTAGTCTCAGCTACTTGAGAGGCTGAGGCAGAAGGATCACTTGAGCCCAGGAGTTTGTGGTTGCTGTGGAGCTAGGCTGACACTGCTGTACTCTAACCTAGGCAATAGAGTGATACCCTGTTCAAAAAAAAAAAAAAAAATCCACGCCCCCCCAAAAAATGATGACTCAGTTCCTGGCATTGTTAGGAGAAAAAGGACCTGCTCTTGATCTCTATGTGGCACCCACAGAATTACTGCCTCAAGCTAGTAAGAGGTAGTGCTTTGGGAACATGAAATACCTTTATTGTCCAGAAATACCTCACCAAGGTAGTGATGGTTGAAGTATTTGGTTGTGATTGAATTGAGTAGTTTGAGAGTTCCACGGTTATTTTATTCAGAGTCAATCACTTCCTGCTTTGTTCTGCCTGTAGGATTTGTGAACATCCCTGAACCCTCATCCTGCCATGCTGCACTGTGCTTTCCAAGGCGGTTGCTGAAAGCAGAGTTTGGGGCTTGCCCAACTCTGCATCAGGGGAGGAGTGAATGCAGGGAGATGCTTGGGGTTTGCTAGCACCTTATTTTTAAAACAGAGCTTATCATATTCTTTCTCCAGTGTCTAGGATGGACTCTCAGTGACTTTTCTAAAATTTTCCCCCTTTATTTTCCTCAGGTGGTGTTTTTATACTACAATGAAGAAGCTTTCACACACAATGGAAACATGCTGGGTGTGGTCTTGATGTTAATGCTGTATGGCTCAGCCATGATCCCCTGCATCTACCTGGTCAGTTTCTCCTTTGACAATGCTGGTAATGCGTGTGTCAAGCTTGTCATCATGCTCACCTTCTTGAGCATCTGCCCCTTTGTTCTCATCTCCGTCACAGGTGAACAAGGTAAGGACCATTTTAGCCACATATCACATCAAACTTCCATGTTTCCTCCAGCAGCCTCAGAAATTGTGCCCAGGAAGGTGGGTGTCTACTAAAGACCTGAGGGGGAGTGTTCACTGAAACTATAGCCTCAAGATCCCCAAACTGGAAACATCCCATAAGAATGAATAAATACAGTTGTCATATCATTCAATGGATCACTGCTCAATAATAAAACAGAGGCATTTAACTATGTGGATGAGTGTCATAGATAACGATGTCGACCCTAAAAGTGATTACTGGATGACACCACTCATGTCTAGTCCACAAGCAGACAAAACTAATCCTGGTGATAGAATCAGAAAAGTGGTTGCCTCAGAGTTGGGAAGAGGAACATTGACTAAAAAGAGACTTTAAAGAACTTTCTAGAGTGATGAAACTTTCTAGTGAACTTTCTAGTTCTTTATCTTGGTTGGAATGTTTGTTATCTGGGCTTATATATTTTTCAAAATTCATCACATTGTCCATTTATGCTCTGAGCATTTCACTAAAATATATTATTCCTTGGTAAAAAAGATAATAAGTAAATGAATAGGCCAGGGTTGAGGAAAGCCTGCTTGGTGAATGTGCAGGTAGAGTAAAGGAAGCTAGACATGAGGCCATCATTCACACCACACACCTGAAAACTGGCATCTTCACATTTAGGCTCCAGCTCAGGGTTGGATAGACACACTGATTTCTTACCTCTGTGATGCTCTCAGAAGTCATTCTGTCTCCTAAGGGACTCTCAATGATAATTTGTCTCCTCATCTCTCTGTAAGATGATGTTCAGACAACTCTGTAGCTGGCCTACCAAACCTGCTCTTGCCCCCCCCTTCTCACGTGTAAACCTTTGTCCTCAACTCCACCTTCTCTGCAAAAGCCTCCCCTATTGTAGCCATGATCTTACTGATTTCCTTAAACATGTTTTGCTTTTTCTGATTCTTGTGCATGAACAACTGGAATTGAAGTAAAGTGACACAGATTCAGGAGCATAGCAGAAGAAAAATCCTTATGGGTTGGAGGTTGGATGACTATAGAGGAAGAGGGAAAACCAGGGGTCAGGGAGGACCAGGTCTCAGGCCTAGATGCCTGGGAATGTGGTGGGATATAGACTGAGAATGAAGGAGAGGTGATAGAAGATGTGCCCTTTTCTTCCTGCAAGTAGAGGTAATATTTCCTATTCCCTTCATAGAGCTAGGCTACACAACAGTCGCAAAATCCTTGGATGATACATTCCTGATACTTCCAGGCTACTGCCTGGGGATGGCTTTCTCCAACTTATATTACAACTTTGAATTACAGCAGTTTTGCAAGACCAAGAACCTGAACCAGATGGAGTGCAATGAAGTTTGTGAGTATCGTAAATGGAATTTTTAGTTGTATTTTGATTGATAAATAATTCACATAAAATTCACCTTTTTAAAGTTTATTAGTCAGTTTATTAGTTTGTGTGTATTCAGAGAGTTTTGCAACCTTTATGACTATCTAACTCCAGAATGTTCATCATTCTAAAAAGAAATCCTGTACCTGTTAACAGTCACTCTCCATTCCCTTCTCTCCCCAGCCGCCCCTGGCAATTACTAACCTACTGCCTGTCTCTGTGATTTGCCTGTTCTGGATTTTTCACATAGACGCAGTCATACAACATGTGGTCTTTCTGTTGATCTTTTTTCACTTAATGCAACATCTTTCAGGGTCATCCATACTGTAGCATTTATCAGTATTTCATTCCTTTTTTTTTTTAGACAAAGTCTTTCTCTGTCACCCAGGCTAGAGCACAGTGAGGTCAGCTTAGCTCACTGTAACCTCAAACTCCTGGGCTCAAGTGATACTCCTGCCTCAGCCTCCTGAGTAGCTGGAACTATAAGCTTAAGTCACCATGCCTGGCTTAATCTTCTATTTTTTGTAGAAGTGGGGTCTCACTCTTACTCAGGCTGGTCTCAAACTTCTGGCCTCAAGAAATCCTCCTGCTTCCCAAAGAGTTAGGATTATGGGAATGAGCCACCTCACCTTGATCTCTTCGTAAGATGACAGATTACTCTCTAGTGTCCTTTCTTTTGGACCTGAAGGACTCTTTTTAACATTTCTTACCAGGAAAATCTAAAGGTAATTTTATGACCCATTTTCCAACATTTTGTAATTTCCTTTTTAATATTACAAAGCTAGGTGCATGATCCCAGCTACTTGGGAGGCTGAGGCAGGAGGATCACTTGAGCTCAGGAGTTCAATGCCAGCCTGGACAACACAGCAAGACTCCACCTCTAAAAACAAACAAATAAACAAAAATTGGTATAGCTATTCTAGTATCTCATTGTGTTTTGATTTTTGTTTCCTTAACGACTAATGATGTTGAGCATCCTTTCATGTGCTTGTTAACTATTTGCATATCTTCTTGAGAGGGCTGTCTAGTCAAATCCTTTCTCAGCTTTTAATTGAATTGTCTTTTTATCATGAAGTTGTAAGAATTCTTTATAAATTCGGATACCAAGGCTGGGTGCGGTGGCTTATGCCTGTAATCCCAGCACTTGGGAGACCGAGGTGAGTGGATTGCCTAAGCTCACAAGTTTGAGACCAGCCTGAGCAAGAGCGAGACCTCGTCTCTAAAAATAGCCGGGCATTGTGGCAGGTGCCTGTAGTCCCAGCTACTTGGGAGGCTGAGGCAAGAGAATCGCTTGAGCCCAAGAGTTTGAGGTTGCTGTGAGCTATGACGCTATAGCACACTCTACCAAAGGCGACAAAGTGAGACTGTATCTCAAATAAATAAATAAATTTGGGTATCAGACCCTTATCAGATATATAATTGTCAAGTATTTCCTACTATTTTGGAGGTTGCTTTTTACTTTCTTAATAGTGTCCTTTAATGCACAAAAGTTTTTAATTATGACAATGTCCAATTTATCTGTTATTTTCTTTTGTTGCTTATGCTTTTGATTTAAGAAACTGTTGCTTTATCCAAGATATGGAGGATTTACATGTATATTTTCTTGTAAGAGTTTTAGCTCTTACCTTTAGGTCTTTGACCCATTTTTACTTAATTTCTTTTTTGGTGGCTTTTTTTTTTTTTTTTTTTTAAGGGACAGGGTCTTGCTCTGTCACCCAGCCTGGAATTCAGTGGCATCATCATAGCTCACTGTGGCCTCAGACTCCTGGGTTCAAACAATCCTTCCACCTCAGCCATCTGGGTAGCTGGAGGCACACATCACCACACCCCAGCTAATTTTTCTATTTTTAGTAGAGATGGAGGCTTGCTGTTGCTCAGGCTAGTCTCTAACTTCTGAGTTCAAGTGATCCTCCTTCCTTGGCCTCCCAGAGTCTTAGGATTACAGGCATGAGTCACCTCTCCCAGACTTGACTTAATTTTTTCCGTGTATCAGGTAAAGGTCCAAATTCATTCTTTATATATCCAATTGTTTCAGTTCTATTCTTTGAAAAGACAAAAGAGTTATACTTTGGAAGATTTTTAACTACAAATTCAATTTATTTAATAGCTCATCTTATTAGTTACTACTTAGGTAAGTTCTGATATTTTGATACTTTCAAAGAATTGGTCAGATTCAGTTCAGTTGTCTCATTTATGGGCTAAAATTGTTCCTGGTATTCACTTATAATTATTTTAATATCTATGGAGTTTGTAGTGAGGTAAGGTCCTTTTTTTCATTCCTGATATTGGCTGTATTTTCTTTCTTTTTTATCAGTCTTATTTACCAATCTTATTGTTCTTTTCAAAGAACCACCTTTTGATTTCATTTATTTTTCTCTATTTTTATTTTAATTTCAGTAATTTTCATTCATAATATGCCTTCTTCTTTCTGCTTGGTTTGGGTTTATTTTGTTGGTCTTTTTGTACTATTTAAAGCTGGAAGTATAGATTATTAATTTTCTTTTCTTTCTTTTCTTTCTTTCTTTCTTTCTTTCTTTTTTTTTTTTTTTTTTAGACAGAGTTTTACTATGTCATCCTTGATAGAGTGCCGTGGTCATAGCTCACAGCAACCTCAAACTCTTGGGCTCAAAAATTCTCTTGCCTCAGCCTCCCAAGTAGCTGGGACTACAGACACCTGCCACAATGCCTGGCTATTTTTTGTTACAGTTGTCGTTGTTTAGCTGGCCTGGCCAGGTTCAAACCCGCCACCCTTGGTGTACGTGGCTGGTGTCATAACCACTATGCTATCAAATTGGCACCAAGCCAATTTGATAACTTTTTTTTCTTTCTCTCTCTCTCTTCCTTTCTTTCCTTTCTTCTTTTCTTCTTCTTTTTTTTTTTTTTAAGACAGAGTCTCACTATGTTGTCCTGGGTAGAGAAGTACCCTGGTGTCACAGCTTATAGCAACCTCAAACTCTTGGGCTTAAGTGATTCTTTTGCTTCAGCCTCCCAAGTAGCTGGGACTACAGGCGCCCACCACAAAGCCTGTCTATTTTTTTGTTGTAGTTGTCATTGTTGTTTGGCAGGCCCAGGCTGGGTTGGAACCTGCCAGCTCCAGTGTATGTGGCTGGTGCCCTAGCTGCTGAGCTACAGGTGCTGACCCTTTTTTTCTTTTCTTTTGAGAAAGAATTTCTGGAAAGTTCTGTTTATGTCTTTATTTATTTATTTATTTAGAGACAGAATCTCACTTTATCACCCTTGATAGAGTGCCGTGGAGTCACACAGCTCACAGCAACCTCCAACTCCTGGGCTTAGGCAATTCTCTTGCCTCAGCCTCCCGAGTAGCTGGGACTACAGGCGCCTGCCACAATGCCCAGCTATTTTTTTGTTGCAGTTTGGCCGGGTATATGGGGATAGTGCCCTACTCACTGAGCCACAGGCGCCACCTGAGAATCTATGTTACCCAGGCTAGTGTGCAGTGGTGTCAGCTCAACTCACAGCAACCTCAAACTCCTCAAGTGATCCTCCTATCTCAGCCTTCTGAGTAGCTGGGACTACAGGTGCCTGCAACAATGCCTGGCTAATTTTTCTAGTTTTTGTAGAGACAGAGTATCACTGTGTCGTTCAGGCTGATCTAAAACTCCTGGTGTCAAGTGATGCCCTCATCTTGGCCTCCCAAAGTACTAGGATTACAGGTATGAGCCACCATGCCTGGCCAAGAACTTCCTTTTCTAATGTAAGCATTTAATGGTATACATGTCCATCCATACCATGGACTGTCTCAGCTGAACTATTTCAGCTGTTTCTCACAATTTTGACATGTCATATTTTTATTTTCATTAAGATGTTTAGGCTCAGTGCCTGTGGCTCAAGCAGCTAAAGTGCCAGCCACATACACCAGAGCTGATGGGTTCAAATCCAACCCGGTCCCGCCAAACAACAATGACAGCTGCAACCAAAAAAATAGACAAGCGTTGTGGCAGGTGCTTGGGAGGTGGAGTCCCAGCTACTTGGGAGGTGGAGGCAGGAGAAACACTTGAGCCCAGGACTTGGAGGTTGCTGTGAGCTGTGATGTCACGACACTACCCAGGGCGATAGCTTGAGGCTCTGTCTCAAAAAATAAAAAAGACGTTCATAGGGGCAAGGTGGCTCACGCCTGTAATCCTAGCTCTTGGGGATTACAAAATCCCAAAGGCCAGGGTAGAAGGATCCCTTGAGTTCGGGAGTTCAAGACCAGCTTGTGTAAGAGCAAGATCCCACATCTCTATTAAAAACAGAAAAATTAGCTGGGCATTGTGGTGAGTGCCTGTCGTCTCAGCTACTTGAGAGGCTGAGGCAGGAGGATCACTTGAACCCAGGAGTTTGAGATTACTGTGAGCTAGACTAATGCCATGGCACTCTAGCCTGGTATCCTGGACAACAGAATAGACTCTTGTCTCAAGGTGAAAAAATAATCTTAATTTAATAACATCACATTTTGCTACAGAAAAAAGAAATAAAAAGGTTGTCTATAAAAGTAGACTTTTTAAGATTAATATTTTTGGTTGACAAATCATATTTATATGCATTTATGGGGAACAGCATGATATTCTGCAATCCAACGTGAAATGATTAATTCAGGTTAATTTTTAAAAATCAAGCCTATTAACATATCTATCCATCACCTCATTTACCTATCATTTTTTTAAGATGAGACATTTTAAATTTGTTTTCTTGTTATTTGGAAATCTATAATACATTATTAGTGACTGTAGTCACCTTTCCATGCTATAGATCCTCCTGCCTCAGCCTTCCTAGTAGCTGGGACTACAGGCACCTGACACAATGTCTGACTAATTTTTTCTATTTTTAGTAGAGACAGGGTCTCACTCTTGCTCAGGCTGATCTTGAACTCCTGTGTGCAAGGAATTCTCCTGCCTCAGCTTCCTAGAGTGCTAGGATTATAGGTGTGAACTATTGCACCTGGCTTATTTTTTGAATTATATTTTTATTTTAGAAGATAATATCTAGAAAATTTGAAAGGATTATACACAAAACTGTAGCAGTACTTGTGTTTTCTAGTGCATGTCTCTTTTTACTTTTTTTTTTTTTTTTTGAGACAGTCTCACTCTGTCGCCCTGGGTAGAGGGCCAAGGCACATAGCTCACAGCAACCTCAAACTTCTGGGCTCAAGCAATCCTCTTGCCTCAGCCTCCTGAGTAGCTGGAACTACAGGCACCCACCACGATGCTCAGCTAGTTTTTCTATTTCTAGTAGAGATGGGGTCTCACTTTTTGTTCAGGCTGGTCTTGAACTCATGAGCTCCAGTAATCCCCTTGCCTCAGCCTCCCAGAATGCTAAGATTACAGATATGAGCCACTGCACCCGGCCCACGTCTCTTTTTTCCAATGAGCATGAATTTATTTTATAATTTTAAAATACGTATTTCAAAGAAAAAAATGTAAGATACGCCAGATAAAAGAGTGCAGAGGCCTTTGAGTGTTTTTTACATTAGTGGTCAGTTGAAATTGCAGGGTGATTAATGATTGGTAGAAGAAATAAACATAAACATTTTTAATTTCAAATAACTGCTATGTGGATAAAGAGAAAACTTTTATTTATTTTATCTCATTTTTTAATTGACAAAGAAAATTTATATACATTTGTTGTAACATGAGGGAAGTCTTTTATTACACTATTTTTACAGCACAAGGAAAACAAAATAGTCATGTTGACTATTTGCAGGGCCGTGGTGATAGCATAATGACAATAATGCTTCTGTTAAGTGTTTTTTATTGTAATAGGAATTACCTTCTTTGCATAAAGGTAAGGAATAGCTTTGAAGATTGATAACTTCTGTTTATCCCATTTTAGCAGAAGGATATGTGGTCCAAAAGAACATCTATGCCTGGGAGTCTCTAGGGATGGGGAAGTACCTAACAGCCTTGGCTATCTCAGGACCCATGTATATGATCCTGCTTTTCTTTATTGAAACCAATATGTTTTGGAAACTGAAAACCAGGTTTGCTTACTTCTGCACAAAGAAAAATTTGGTGAGTGTATCAGAGTTTAAATATTCTAAGGACAGGTCAAGGGCTAGATTTCATAGCTTCCTTCCTGGAAGCTGCCTGGATTCTCCAGCACCAGAAGGAGCCTGGAGACCATCTGGTCCAATCTCATGGCAATGACAGCTATGCCCAGGGGCACCCAGAGAGGGAGGATGGCTCTAGCTTAGCCCCTGTGACCCTGGTCCATATGCTGGTCACCTGAGTGCCTTAAAGACCTGCTTATCAGACTCTGGGTTCCCTAAAACCAGTCACCTTCTGGGGCACCTCTTCCCCATAGTCATCCATGAGCCAGGCAGGAGAAGGGTCTATTCCACTCTTGGTCAGAATATCTTCTAGAGGCCAAGGCCACCCAAGGAAACTTTGTAGAAAATGGCCTTTTGTTGTATATTGCCATGTCCAGGCTTTAGGTCTTAGTAGTTTTCCTCAAAAGTCACTATATGTGAAGTTGCCACATCTCCCATATCATTGTCATGTCTATATGACTTCAGCCTTGTATACCTGTAGGCACTCGTGAGATAGGGGTAGGAGTGTGTGAACAAGAGCCAAGGGACATGCTCTTCCCAGTGACGTGGTTTTTGTGGTTCCTCTACTTCCTCCTCTTTCAAAACAGTTACATTTTCCCTCTTGTCCTGGAAATACAGGCAGTGTTGCGCAAAGTAACACTAATTCCTGAAGACCAAGATGTGAAAGAAGAGGCAAAAACTATCCAGACTTATTTGAGAAAGTTGTATGAGAAAAATCCACTAGTTGTTAAAAAAATGTCAAAGGTAAAGTCAACTTGGCTTTTAAAAGCCAAGAACATTATTCTCTGGGGGACTTTGCTAAAAATTTGACAAGTTGGTGGACCCAGCCTTGCCTATGGGCTTGAAGTCCTGGTAGCTGACTCAGTGTGAGGCTCCTCTGTGAGAATGAATCACATCTGAGTTCATGTATGTCCCCAGAGACAGACGTCAGTGACTCAGCCCTATGTTTTCTGGGCTGTGGTCCCTAGAAGATTGGAGGACCTGGGATGGGAGGGAACCAAAGCCATGAACACCAAGAATCAAGTAAGGCTAGAAAGTCAGACATGATTGGTTGAATCTCTGGATCTAGAAGATGATTTTCAGAGAAGCCAAGGTAAGGGAAAATCTCAGACCAAGGTTTCCTCAGACTCCCTGATTGCTTCAGAGAGAATTCTTTTGAGGAACCTTTCAAATATCCAGAAACTTGGTAACATTTTCCTCCAAGTTTGTTAGTTGTATTGTTTCCCTATAGTTACTGGTGGTTAAAAACAAAAAAAACCGGGGGTGGCCCCTGTGGCTCAAAGGAGTAGGGCGCTGGCCCCATATGCCAGAGGTTGCAGGTTCAAACCCAGTCCTGGCCAAAAAACCATCAAACATCAAAAAGATTTTGTTTGCTATAGGGATAGAAGAGAAAAGGCTTATCTTAGAGAACTAAGTTTCCAATATGCAAGTTAGAAGAGAGAATACCTAACTAACTCATGTTGAAAGTAGCAGCTGAGGGCGGCACCTGTGGCTCAGTGAGTAGGGCGCCAGCCCCCTATACCAAGGGTGGCAAGTTCAAACCCGGCCTTGGCCAAACTGCAGCAAAAGAATAGCCGGGCTTTGTGGTAGGCACCTATAGTCCCAGTCGGGAGGCTGAGGCAAGAGAATCCCCTAAGCCCAAGAGCTGGAGATTGCTGTGAGCTGTGATGCCACGATACTCTACCGAGGGCAACAAAGTGAGATTCTGTCTCTAAAAAAAGAAAAACAAAAAGAAAATAGCAGCTGAGAGAAGGCAGGTCCCAGCCCAGGGCCTGCGTGCAGGAGGGGCAGCCTGGGCGCAAAGGTAGCACAGCCCTATCCTAGAGCGCTATGTAGTGAACACAGTGCAGCTCCAGGACTGCTGACCACCAGCTCCTCACTGGGTCTCCTGTCTTCCATATCTCAGATCTATGTCAAGAAGGTGCCCCTGCTGGCTGTGAATGAAGTGTCCTTCACCGTGCAAGCACAAGAATGCTTTGGCCTTCTTGGCCTCAATGGAGCTGGGAAGTCTTCTGTTTTCAAAATGCTTACTGGGGAGAAGCCCATAACCTCTGGAGATGCCTTTGTTAGGGGCATCAGCATCAAGTCTAACGTAGGGAAGGTGGGTCTGGCCTTAGAGACAAAGAGATTTGGGGAAAGGGAACTAGAATGGGGCTTATCTCTGAAAAATTCCACATTATCAGTTTCATCTGTGACACCCCCCCCAAAAAAAAAAAAAAATCCATATCTGCATCCTAGATGCTTCTCTGAGCTCCAGCTATTTACTTAGTGTCATCTCATGAATGTCCTTCAGGCACCTGAAACTCAACAAGCCCCAGAGTGTCTCCACTATTCTTCCCGGGGGGAAGGAGTGGCTCATGCCCACCTGCTATTCAAGGAACCATGTGGACGTACAGTCAGCAGCCACAGTCCACAGATGCCCCTGCCCAAGTAACCCTTGAATGTGCTCTCCCTGCTCCCATTCCTACTAGACACACCAAGCTGAAGCAACTACTAATTGTTAATCTGTCTCTGCCTCGACTGCTCTGCCCCCCTTCTTGTTTCCTTTACTCCTGCACACACCAGCCTTCCTATATCTACTCCAGTAGCTGCCCTGTCTTCTAGCTCTTCTCTGTCACTAGCACTTGTTTTTCAAACTCATTTGGTTGCTCTTCTTCACCTGGTCCCATAGACTGGCGTCTCTCATGTCAACATGCACCGTGTCTTTTAAGCTAATAAAGGAAAAAATAGAAGAAGGAAAAAAATAATGTGACAGGCCAGGCGTGATGGCTCATGCCTGTAATCCTAGCACTCTGGGAGGCCAAGATGGGGTTGGATTGCTTGAGTTCAATTGTTTGAGACCAGCCTGAGCAAAAAGTGAGACCCTATCTCTACTAAAAATAGAAAAACTGAGGCAAGAGGATAACTTGAGCTTAAGAGTTGGAGGTTGTTGTGTGCTATGATGCCATGGCATTCTACCCAGGGCAACAGCTTGAGACTCTGTCTCAAAAAAAAAAAAAAAGAAAAAGAAAAAAAATAATGTGACAAGATAAAAATTGGGAGGAGAGCATGGGACATAAAGGATAAATAATGCCTTAAGCTTATGAGTAGGAACATATGAGATAAATAGATACCTCTGAATAAGATTGTAGATTTTCCATCAGAGAAATGCAAATCAAAACTATCCTGAGATATCCTCTAACCCCAGTGAGAATGGCCCACACCACAAATTCTCAAAACTACAGATGCCGGCATGGATGTGGCGAGAAGGGAACACTTTTACATTGCTGATAGGACCGCAAACTAATACTTCCTTTTTGGAAGGAAATATGGAGAATCCTCAAAGAACTCAAATTAGACCTCCCATTTGATCCTGCAATCCCATTACTAGGCATCTACCCAGGAGAAAAAAATAATCCTTTTATCGTAAGGACATTTGCACTAGACTGTTTGTCACAATTTACAATTGCCAAATGTGGAAACAACCTAGGAATGGATTAACAAGCTATGGTATATGTATACCATGGAATACTATTTGGCCATTAAAAAGATGGGAACTTTACAACTTTTATATTAACCTGGATGAAGATGGAACACATTCTTCTTAGTAAAGCATCATAAGAATAGAGAAATAAGAATCCAGTGTACTCAATTCTAATATGAAGGCAGTAGATGAACTAATACAAGGAGTAGGGTAGGAGAATGAGGGAGCGAGGAGAGGAGAGGAGTGAGGGGAATGGGGGTCATGGTGTATGGCATACCACGGGTGTGGGACACAATTGTAAGAGGCACTCTATCTTTTTGTTGTTGTTGTTTTTGTAGAGACAGAGTCTCACTTTATCACCCTTGGTAGAGTGCCGTGGCATCACAGCTCACAGCAACCTCCAACTTCGGTGCTTAGGTGATTCTCCTGCCTCAGCCTCCTGAGTAGCTGGGACCACAGGCGCCCAACCCAACACCCAGCTATTTTTGTTGTTGTTGTTGCAGTTTGGCCGGGGCTGGGTTTGAACCTGCCACCCTCGATATATGGGGCTGGCACCTTACCAACTGAGCCACAGGTGCCGCCCGAGGGACTTTATCTAACAAATGCTATCAGTGTAACCTAATTCTTTATACCCTCAATGAATACCAAATGATAAAAAAAAAAACATTAAGTAGAGAAAACAGTAAAGACAAAAAAAAGATTTGTAGATTTAAATTCTAATATATCAGTAATTACATTAGATATAAATGGAATAAAAACTCTAATCAATAGATTAAAATTATCAGATAAGATCTGGGAATGATGGCTCACACTTGTAATCTTACCAGTTTGAGAGGCCAAAGTGGGAAGATTGCTTGAAGCCAGGACTTCAAGACCATCCTGGGTAACATAGTAATGACCCTGTCTCTACAAAAAATAAATTAGCTGGGTGTGGTGGTGGGTGCCTGTAGTTCTAGCTACTCGGGAAGACTAAGGCAGGAGGATCCCTTGAGCCCAGGAGTTTAGGGGTTGCTGTAAGCTATAATCATCCCATTGTACTCCAGCCTGGGTGACAGAGCAAGACCCCATTTCTAAAAAAATAAACAAATACAATTATCAGAAAAGATACCCAAAAGGTTAAACATAGACCTAGCAATTCTGCTCCTAGTGTATACCCCAAAGAACTGAAACCTATATCCACACAGCAACCTGTATGAGAATGTTCATGGAAGCATTATTCATAAGCCCAAAGTGGATACGACCCAAATGTCAATCAACAGGTGAATGGATAAACAGCATATGGACTTGCCATATAATGGAATATTATTCAGTTATAAAAGACAGTGAAGCTCTGACACACGCTACAATGTGGATGAACCTAAAAAAAATTATGCTCAGTAAAAGAAGCCAGACACTAAAGACCATAAATATCTGACAGTTAAGTTTGTGAACTTGCCACCATTGTGCTTATGTTGGCAGCACTTTACAAACAGCCCAGTAAGATTTCATAACCTTGGTATGTCAGTGTCTCACAGCTGTGCTCATGTCAATGTGTGGCATGTCTTGCTGAGAGGCTTCATTGTTGTTATGTGGTTTTATGTGCTGTCATGAGATGTCAGGGCTTAATTACAGCAATGAACAAATACTAAATTTCTTATTAAACTTGGCAAGAGTGGAAGTAAAATCAGGGACATGTGAGTCCAAGTTTATGGGGATAATGCCATGAAGAAAATGGCAGTGTGGCCAGGCGTTGTGGCTTACACCTGTAATCCCAGCACTCTGGGAAGCCAAGGCAGGCGGATTGCTTGAGCTCACAAGTTCGAGGCCAGCCTGAGTTAGAGTGAGACCCCACATCTAAAAGTAGCCAGGCATTGTGGCAGACACTGTTAGTCCCAGCTACTCCGGAGGCTGAGGCAAGAGAATTACTTGAGCCCAGGAGTTTGAAGTTGCTGTAAGCCATGATGCCATGGCACTCTATGGGGGGCGACAAAGTGAGACTCTGTCTCAAAAAAAAGAAAAGAGAAAAAGAAAATGGCAGTGTACAAATGGATTAAACATTTTTGTGAAGGTAGAAAAAGCATCACTGATGAAGAGAGGTCAGGGTGGCCAGTAATGAGCAGAACTGATGAAAACATTGCAAAACTTCATCTAATTGTGCATGAAAATCATTGGCTGATGGTGAGAAGAATAGGAGACCAAGTAAACATTGATAAAGGAAAATCTTAACTGAAAATCTTGGCATGGGAAAGGCATATACAAAAATGGTTCCCAAGGAAGTCACTGTCTTTGAGTTAGTTTTTAGCCAGTAAACAAATAACTATATTGGAAGACCCTCACTACTCACCTGAACTGGCTTCCAGTGACTTCTTTCTTTACCAGATGATAAAGGAAATCTTGAAGATATATATATATATATATTTTTTTTTTTTTTGAGGGGGGGATCCATTGAGGCATTTTAAGTATGTATTATATCCCTAAAAAAAGAATCCCAGGATTTTCTCTCCTGTGTGTTTTCTTCTTGCTTCTTCTCCTGGTCCATGATGCCAGCTGAAGTTGTCAGTACAATGAAACCGAACTGGCAGGATGCAAGCAGATTATTCTGCCATTTTTCTAGATCTTTGAGTTGCACATCAAATTTAAGGCTGATCACTTCACACTTGTTTAACCTGCCTACAAGGTTCACAACAATTTTCCCAGTTCTGTGATCATCAATGATTTCAAATTTGGCAGTGTAACCATGCTTCATCATCACAGTTAGAAACTAGACAGTGATTTTGGAGCACAGCCTTATAAGTACCTGATGCTTTCCTCTCTTTTTGGCACTGTTGATGCTCTTAAGAGCATCAGCCAAGACATTCATATGCACCATTATAGCAGCACAGAAAGATGGCAGAAAGAGCCTTGAAGACATTTTTGATGACATTCAGGACATCAAGGGTAATATGACAACAGCTCTGATGGCCCCTTTAGAAAAAAAGTTCCAAAATTGCTTTGAAGGATGGCATCAGTGTGTAGCTTCCCAAGGGGAGTATTTCAAAGGTGACCATAGCAATATTCAGCAATGAGGTATATAGCACTTTTTCTAGGATGAGTTTGCAAACTTAATCGTCCATCCTTGTTATATGATTCCATTTATATGAAATGCCCAGGCAAACTCAGTATGTAAATTAGTGGCAGCCAGGGCCTGGGGTATTAAGGGAAATGGGGAGTGACTGCTTATGGGTATAAGTTTCTTTTGGGGTGATGAAATGTTCTAAAATGGATTGTGATGACAGATGCGGAGCTCTGAATATGCTAAACACCTTTGAATTGTACTTAGTAATGGATGAATTATATAGTATGTGAATTGTATCTTAATACAGCTATTATAAAAACAAAAGGAAGGAAAGGAGGGAGGGGAAGGAGGGAAAAGAAAAAGGAACAAGGACAAGTGGTCCAGGCCAGACCCTCCATCTGGCCTCATTGTCATTAACCACTCATCCAACAGACATTAGCTGTGGCTCATACAGAAAGTATGAACACTAGTCCATAAACTCAAATGAGAAGAAATGTTACATTTGTTTGTTATTATTTCATCTGCTTGCAAGGCCCTAATCCTGCCCAACTGGTGAAATATTGGATTTCAGTCTTTCTGGAACCAATGTGCACCCAGCAGTTTGTGAAAATTCAGAGTTGGGGAGACAGAATTTAATTAATTAATTAATTAATTAATTTTTATTTTTATGTTTGGGACAGAGTCTCATGTTTTCACCCTTAGTAGAGTGCCATAGCATCATAGCCCACAGCAACCTCAAACTCCGAGGCTCAAGCGATTGTCTTGCCTCAGCCTCCCAAGTAGCTGGGACCACAGGTGCCTGCCACAATGTCCGGCTGTTTTTAGAGATGAGGTCTCGCTCTTGCTCAGGCTGGTATCAAACCTGTGAGCTCAGGGCAATCCACCTGTTTTGGCCTCTCAGAGTGCTAGGATTACAGGAATGAGCCACTGTGCCCAGCCCAGAATTTAATATATATAACCTGTATTCTCTGTTTTTTCCTAGAAATCTCACATGAACTAATCCCATCAACAAATGCTAATAAAGTTGCCTCCTTGTTCTCTTCCTTTGCAAACCTTCTGCTCACTGCCCTTTGTATGGAATTTTTAGGCATACTTCTCATTCAGAATTTGCTGGTTTTCCAGAAATCAGTAGCACCTTCTGAAAGTCCGTGTTGCATTTCTGTCAATCATCATTCTCTGCTTCAGACGTATTTGGCCCCAAGGTGGGGTTATCATTGGTCCATGTTATTGGTCTGGTCCACTGTATGTTGTACAAGGCTGCTTGGCTACTTCAGATATGCCACATTAGGCAGTAGGATTCTCTCTCTCTCTCTTCCTCCTTCCCTCCCTCCTTGTTTCACATAGTCTTACTCTGTTGTCCGAGGTAGAATGTCATGGCCTCAGCCTAGCTCACAGGAATCTCAGACTCCTGGGCTCAAGTGATCTTCCTGCCTCAGCCTGGCATTCCAGGAACATGCCACCACACTTCACTAATTTTTCTATTTTTACTAGACTTAAGGTCTTGCTCTTGCTCAGGCTGGTCTCCAACTTCTGAGCTCAAGTGACCTCTTGTCTTGGTCTCCCTGAGTAGTGGGGTTATAGATGTGAGCTGCTGTGCCTGGCCTTTTCATTTTCTTTAAGTCAAATTGCAGCAGGATTAGTGTGGTGGTTTGTACCATTTTCAAGCCTTCTATCCCAAAATGATTCAAGAAATAGAAAACTTAGCTGAATGCAGAGTTCCAAGCACTCTGGGAGCCCAAGGCAGGAAGATCTCAAGAGCTCAGTAGTTCAAGACCAGCCTAAGTAAGAGTGAGACCCTGTCTCTGTTAAAGATAGAAAAATTAGACAAGTGTTGTGGTGGGTCCCTGTAGTCCTAGTTAGGAGGCTGAGGCAGGAAGATCCCCTGAGTTTGAGGTTACTGTGAGCTAGGCTGATACCAGGCACTCCAGCCTGGGCAACAGAGTGAGAGTCTGTCAAAAAAAAAAAAGAAGGAAGGAATGAGGGAGGGAGACAGAGGAGAGAAGAAGAGAGGAATAGAAAACTTGTATAGACCAAAACTGGAAGAAAAATTGAAATGATGGTTGAAGATTTATTACTTCTTAAAAGACTCTAAACTGAAAAGGACTGGTAGGTGAGCCACAACCATGGTAAAATAGGTTATTTACTTCTCATATAACTCATTCGAAGCATGGCAGAAGGCAGATGGCACCCAAATCATAAGTGACAGCAAAAGGAGACAAGGGCAGCACCCAGAACACAATATCCTAAATAAGATGTCAACAGTGCACATTACCAGTATTTGAATGCATAAAAAGTAAAATCAAGTCAAGTTCATTCCAGAAATGTACTCACGGTAATAAAATCTGCCATTATAAAATCATTACCTTCATAGGTTAAAGGATTCCTCAATTTTTAAAATCTTAGCAAATTAGGAGCAGAAAAAAAATTAAGTTAAAATAACTTTATAAATGCAGTTTACTAGATATCTTCATATTTAACAGTGACATATTTGAGGACTCCTTATTCAAGTCATTTGTGTCTTCTCAGCAGTTCCCTCAGGGCTGGGGACATCTGTCTTTAGGAGAAGCCCCACTCTGGGAGCCAAACCCTGCCCTTAGTTGTGTGAGGTCTCTGCTGACAGTCACCTCTCTTCCTTCTTCCTCTGAGCAGACACTCCAGGTGGCTTTCTGTTCTGCACCTTGTCACATCCTTCCCATCTTCCACACATGGGCAGTGGAGCCCAGGGCTATCCATGCTAGTTGAATGGGGAGGAGAGAGGAGAGTAAATAGGATGAAAAAAACATTGGTTACTTTTCATAAATGGCAGCTAGGAGCACATGAATATGAGCACAAACCAAGGCACTTGGCTGCAAGATTACAATGGCAAAAACATGGAAATAACTCAAATATGCCCCAATTTTTTAAACAAATAAAATCTAGAAACTTTCCCTCAGCAGCTAAACTGAGTGGGGGTCGGTCTGTATTTACTGACCTAGGAAGACCTTTAAGATACAAGGTTGAGGCTCAGCGCCTGTGGCTCAAGTGGCTAAGGTGCCAGCCACATACACCTGAGCTGGAAGGTTAGAATCCAGCCCAGGCCCACCAAACAACAATGATGGCTGCAACCAAAATATAGCCAGGCGTTGTGGCGGGTGCCTGTGGTCTCAGCTACTTAGGAGGTAGAAGGAGAAGACTCACTTGAGCCCAGGAGTTGGAGGTTGCTGTGAGATGTGATGCCACGGCATTCTAACTCAGGGGGACAGCTTGAGGCTCTGTCTCAAAAAACAAAAACAACAACTACACACACAAAAAAAAATAATAATAAGGTTGAGTTAGAAAGCACATTACCAAGTAGATACAGGATGATACTGCTGAACAAAAACAACACCCAGTCAGCCCTGGGCAGGGAGCATAGGTCTGCGTGGGAGCCTGACCACTGGGCCTGGGACAGGCCCGCAGTAGTGACTCCAGGAGCCTTTGTATGAATATTTTACAAAGAAAGTCTATTTACAGATTACAAGTCTAGTAGAAAATATTTCTAAAGGGGAAAAGAAATAAAGCAAGTCTTTTCTATCAATGGCAGATTTTACTTTAGAGTAACCATGAGGGCGTTAGGTGCTGAGGCTTCACAGCAGGTGGGCAGGAGGACAAGTCGTGTAAGCTCTCACTCCACATGTACCCTCCAGAAATGTCCTGTCCACAGCCGCCACCAGCCAGAACTGTGTCCCAGGCTTCCTTATGTGATTATAATCCCACTCATGGTCCCTTCGTGGTATACATGTCTATTCACCTGGCAAACATGGGTATTGACAAGACAGAGACAGGAGCCTGGAGCAAGGCCTGGCGGGTGTCCAGGTCCTACCTAATTGGAGTCGGATGACCCTGGTAGGAGGAAGCTTCCCTTTGACAAGCCTCCTTCTCTGGACTGTGTTCTAACCCCAGGTGCGGCAGTGGATTGGTTACTGTCCTCAGTTTGGTGGTCTGCTGAACTTCATGACAGGCCGTGAGATGCTCATCATGTATGCCCGGATCCGGGGCATCCCTGAGCGCCATATTAGTGCTTGTGTGGACCAGATTCTTGAGGATCTAGTCATGGACATATATGCTGATAAGCTGGTAAAGACCTACAGGTAAGATCTGGGACTTTCCTCAACCCCCAGTTATAGGATAAGCCCCAGTTCTTCTCAGTGCTGGAGCACAGGGCAGAGGCTGTCATCTTTGGGCACTGGGCAGCTGTGCAGGTGATGAGGTGGTCTCCATTTCCTGTGGGCAACTGACATGGGTAAGGACAGACTAATGGTACCACCAGTGTTACTGTCCTGACAGAGTGAGGACAGACCTTCTTGACACTTCATAAAGGGCTTTCTGTATTAGGTTTGCATTTTAAACCCACAGTTACTACATTGCAATGTGTCTGGGGCATCTGAATTGCTGATGTTCTGCTGAGGAGCCTGGGGCATTCCTCAGACCTCTGTTGCCAGTGATAGAAAACCCAACTCTAAGTAGCTTAAAGCGAGGTCCCGTGCTGTTGGTTCCAAGGACTCCCTTCGCCCTGTGCGCAGCGCCCCTGGAGGTGTATGGTGGTACTGCAACCCAGGACTGGAAAGTGCAGAAATGCGCTGACGTCCGGCTCAATGGGCCCAAGGATCAGATGATAATGTCCTTAACTCGTCCCTCTCTGTCTCTCTGTTGGCACCAGAATTTCATGTTCCCTTGCTCCTTTTCATGCTTAAGTGAGTTTACACTTGCAAATGTTAAAACAGTGTCTTTCTTTCTTTCTTTCTTTTTTTTTTTTTGTAGAGACAGTCTTACAGTCTTACTTTATCACCCTGGGTAGAGTACTGTGGTATCACATTGCTCACAGCAACCTCCAACTCCTGAGCTTAGGCGATTCTCTTGCCTCAGCTCCCGAGTAGGTTAACAGTGTCTTTCACATAGTAAATGCTACCTGTGTTAAAAATATATATGTACAAAATGGTCCATTCCCTAACTCTCAGATAGAGGAGAAATGCTTCCCTCCCAGTATCCATAGAGACCCTCAAAGAAGACTCATTGACCATGTGCTCACCTTGGGATGATCCTTGTGTCCAGGGGAATGTTTTATCCTTTTAGTTGACAACCCAAGTCACAACTCAGCCTTGGGTGAAAGCAATGGGGCCACATTTCTGAAAGCTTTGTGAGGGATGTCAGAGCATTTCCTAAACAATGGAGGAGAGAGGGGTGGGTGTTGAACCAGCCAGGTTCACTGCTGGAGACTGGTGATTGCCATTCCCTGGGGTCTTTTCCCCTCTGCCCCAGTGGTGGCAACAAGCGGAAGCTGAGCACCGGCATTGCCCTGATTGGAGAGCCTGCAGTCATCTTCCTGGATGAGCCATCCACTGGCATGGACCCTGTGGCCAGGCGCCTGCTCTGGAATGCTGTGGCCCGGGCCCGTGAGTCTGGCAAGGCCATTGTCATCACGTCCCACAGGTAGAACTTGGGTCTCTGTGGGTAAGTGGAAGAGCCAGAACTGGGACATGGGAGGGCTGGGCTGGCAGGGCCGAGCCACAAAAGGCTGTCAGCAGCTGGTGTGGATTCTGTGGGGAGATTCCCCCAAGCCCTGCCTGTGGGCCACACTCTGAGTGCAGGGACCAGGACTGCCCCAGCTGGGTGTAAAGACATTCTTGTCTGCACAAACCTTTGACACCCAGGGCAGGAGTCACAGTCCCCTAACCCTGTCTCAGGCCTCCATCCCTCTCCCCAGCATGGAAGAGTGTGAGGCCTTGTGCACCCGGCTGGCCATCATGGTGCAGGGGCAGTTCAAGTGCCTGGGTAGCACTCAGCACCTCAAGAGCAAGTTTGGCAGTGGCTACTCCCTGCGGGCCAAAGTCCAGAGCGAAGGGCAGCAGGAGGCGCTGGAGGAGTTCAAGGCTTTCGTGAACCTGACCTTCCCAGGTGTGTACCAGCCCTGGCAGCACCTGGGTGGGCCCTGGACCCCTGCCTAGCCCTCTCTGCCTCACCTTTGCCAAGTCCCATCTCCCTGAGCCCTGGGATGAGGGCCCTGGACCCATACACCCAGGCTGCCCTTTCCTCCCCCCACCAGCCCTCACAAGAACAGTCTTTCCTTCATGCAGGCAGTGTCCTGGAAGATGAACACCAAGGGATGGTTCAATACCACCTGCCTGGCCGTGGCCTCAGCTGGGCAAAGGTAGGCACAGGCTGACATGACTGTTTTCTGGGATAACTGTTATC
Source organism: Loris lydekkerianus (assembly GCA_963574355.1). Lineage (NCBI taxonomy): Eukaryota > Metazoa > Chordata > Mammalia > Primates > Lorisidae > Loris > Loris lydekkerianus. The sequence continues at coordinate 6,558 of CAUYPK010067869.1, read as the reverse complement.
CCAATTATTCCTCCCACCCCAAGTATCCCAGTACTCAGTGCTGTTGCCATCCTCTGCTGTCCCCATGGCAGCCTTCATGGAGGTTTCACAGCACATGGTGTGTGCTAAGAGAAAGAACCTAAGAGATCAGCTCTTCCCACTTCTTCATTTCACAGAAAGAGGATGTTTACTTGTCCAGGGTCACACCATAAGCCAGGAAACCATCTAGGCCTTTGCCCTTCTGGCAGCATTCTCAACCCTAAGAACACAGACAGCTAAGTTTCACTGGACTGACTTCTTGGGAGGTGCTCTGGGGCAGCCTAAAGAGGGATAGATCTCTTGGGATCCTTGTCACAATCCCAGAGGCCAGATAATTTTTTACCCTTTCTTCTCCCCGCATCCATTGTCTATGGCAGAACCTGTCACTGCAGCATCCTTCCTTCCCACAGGTGTTTGGCATTCTGGAGCAAGCCAAGAATAAGTACAGGTTGGACGACTACTCAATCAGCCAGGTCTCCTTGGAAGATATCTTCCTGAGTTTTGCCTGCCCTGTGCCTGTTGTCCAAGGAGAAGACCAACGAGGGCAAGCAGAGAGAGCAGGCCCCTCCTCACCCTCCATTCCTCCCTCCCGGCCTCCCTCAGAGCCTGTCCTGCCGTCATAAAGATATCCTAGTGCCACGTTAGCCTAGGTGTGCATGGACTGCTATGAGGTGCAAAGGATCCAGAGGCAGCTTGCTACCCAGCAAGCTCAGTGCAAGCTCTTTCTCAGATTGCACAGAGAAGAGTAAGGCCCATTGCTCAGAGACCTGATGGAGAATCCCAGTACTTTTCAGTAGAAAGGGATGCCTTCCAAGTCCCACCTGGGTGACCTATTGTCCCACTGAGACCTGGCTATGGAAGTAGCCTCAGAGGAACACTTTGCATGTGTTCAAAGCCACCTCTCAAAGGGCAGTGGCTGGGGTAGAGGGTGACCACAGTAGTAATTATAGCCCTGCCTGATGCTGGCTCTTTGCTCAGGCCTCTGCACACACCATGTCAATTGACCTTACCACCCTTAGGCCCAGGCTCAAGGGGCCTGAGGACAAGATGGATACATGGGGGTGTGCACACATGTGTACCCAGATCCCTTGGCAACAAGATGGAACCAGAAATGAGATAAAAGAGGGGCAACCACAGACGAGGGCTGGGGCTAGCTCCCTGTATGACCCCACATTCAGGAGTGGAGCCTTATAGAGACCATGGACTCTCACCTGAAACGTGGTCTCCCAGGTTAATGACACTGTTTTTCTAAAACTGGGAGGAAGGAACATACTGATCAGTTGGTCAACCTAAGTCACAATTTTTCCATATTTAAATATTTTGATTTGTGGACCTTCATTCTCTTCCCTGGCTCCTGCAAATGTTAGAGGTAGGCCTGCATGATCTTACATCAACCCATCAAGTGGAAATTCATTACCCTACTTCCCAGAGGTATAAACTGGCACTTAGAGGTATTCTGCTATATTCCATAATTAGCAGACAGTAACACCAAGATTCAATTCAGGCGTCTCCAATCAGCAACATCAGCATCATCTGAAAATTTGTTAGAAATGTACGTTCTTGCTGAGGCACAGTGGCTCATGCCTATCATCCTAGCACTCTGGGTGGCCAAGGCGGGTGGACTGCTTGAGCTCAGGAGTTTAAGACCAGCCTGAACAAGAATGAGACCCTGTCTCTACTAAAAATAGAAAAATTTGCCTGGCATGGTGGCGAGTGCCTATGGCCCAGCTATTTGGGAGGCTGAGACAAGAGGATTGCTTAAGCCCAAGAGTTTGAGGTTGCTGTGAGCTATGATTTCACAGCACTCTAACCTGGGTGACAGGGTGAGACAGAAAAAAAAAAAGAGAGAGAGAAGAAAGAAAGGAAAAGAAATATGTGCTCTTGCCCATGCCAAGCTTGTTAGGTCAGAAGCTCTTGGGGCAGGGCCTGTCAATCCATGCTGTACCAAGTCCCTTAGTGGGTACTTCTCATGAAGCTCAGGTATAAGGACCACTGAACTGAGGCCCTATGTGCTCTAGACCCTCAGGTGGTCCAGATGTAGGTAGATGCAGCTGTGCACCTCTTTCGCGTGGATGCTCACCTTTCCTCTACATGTGCTTCATCAAATAAGCTTTTCTTTGTTGAGGTGACCCTGCCCCTTGCTAAGGGCCCCTCAGCTCTCCTTTGGGTAGTGCAGATGCTGTTCTCCACCCCTCTCAGCCACAATTCAGGAACACTTCTTATGACCCCACCCAAAACATACTAAGGGCACACCTCTGGTCAACATAGATGGAACTTCATGATGTCCCTGCTCCCTGGGGCTCTACCCACCCTCACATCTGGATCTGCTCATTCCTCCATTGACCCCTCTGCTTCCTCTGAAGGCTCATCTATCTCTCTCTGAATGGTGAGATTCCTCGGCTCCCAACTGACTTCACTTTTCTTTAATTCACTCTGCACACTACCACCAATGATTTTTTTTTTGCAGTTTTTGGCCGGGGCTGGGTTTGAACTTGCCACCTACGGCATATCACCAATGATTTTTTTTCTCATTCACCCCAGGCCTTCAATTGATAACCTTTTCCCACAGTGAACTTACCTAAGCTTTCAACAATCTAAACTTTTCCAATGAGTTCTCTTGCCCAATGGGAGATGGGCTGATCCGATACCCTGGAGGAATGAGGGGCTCATTGCTCCAGGCAGGCATAGCTGCAGCATAACCTACAGCTACAGCTAAGAGAACACCTTTTCCTGAACAATAAGAAGTTTACCTCGGGCGGTGCCTGTGGCTCAGTGAGTAGGGCATTGGCCCCATATACCAAGGGTGGCAGGTTCAAACCCAACCCGGCCGGGCCAAACTGCAACAACAACAAAAATTGCCAGGCACTGTGGCAGGTGCCTATAGTCCTAGCTACTTGGGAGGCTGAGGCAAGAGAATCATCTAAGCCCAGAAGTTGTGGGTTGCTGTGGGCTGTGTGACGCCACGGCACTTCTACTGAGGTTGATAAAGTGAGACTGTCTCTACAAAAAAAAAAAAAAAAGTTTACCTCTGAATAAGCAAAAGAGTGACTGGGACACAAAAAATAAAATAGAGTTAAAAGACAATGTAGGGACTTTGAGGAATCAGGGATGCTGTTACTAATTCTATCACATAGCGTCATAGGGGAGCAAGAGCAATGAACATGGCTGATTTGCTCATTGTTGGACTTAGTTTATAAATCCCTTCAAGGTAGGGGCAAAATGTGAGCAAAAGTTAATGCTGAAAGTGCACTTGTGGCTCAGTGGGTAGGGCGCCAGCCCCATATATCGAGGGTAACAAATTCAAACCCGACCCAGGCCAGCTAAAACAGCAAAGACAACTGCAAAAAAAAAAAAACTTCTGGGCGGCGCCTGTGTCTCAGTGGGAGGGCGCCGGCCCCATATACCGAGGGTGGCGGGTTCAAACCCAGCCCCAGCCAAACTGCAACAAAAAAATAGCCGGGTGCCTATTGTGGTGGGTGCCTGTAGTCCCAGCTACTCGGGAGGCTGAGGCAAGAGAATCGCCTAAGCTCAGGAGTTGGAGGTTGCTGTGAGTAGTGTAACGCCGAGGGTGATAAAGTGAGACTCTGTCTCAACAAAAAAAGAAGAAGAAAGAAAAAGAAAGTGCACGAGTGCACCTCTGCCATGGGGGAGATCAGGAACAAAGTAACCTAGGGGTGGGGAGGAGGATAAAGTAACAAATTGGGAAACAGTAACCCATGGGGACAAGGTGTGGCAAAGGATAAGAAATCTGAGGAGCCTATTGTGAACTACTCTCCTTCCGCCCGAAACCATGGGTCTCCACCAAAGCACACGACAGAAAGAACCATGCCGTGCGGTTTCAGGGTCCAGGACGGGCCGCGGACACAGAAGGGTCACCACGAAACGCCGGCCTTCGTAATGACCCGCCCTACCTCCCCGCGCTGCAACTTCTGGTCAGCCGGGAGGCGGGAAGCCGCGTGAGCTCCGCCAATCAACAGCTAGTGTTCGAATTCGCGTCCTGGCGCGGCCAATCGCTGGCGCGCGCAGCCGGAGGAGTGTGCGGGACTGGGATGGGACGGGCGGTGCCCCGCAGGCAGGCCAATGGGAGCTCTGGGCACGTTTGAAAACTGGGGCGGGCAGCGGGCGGAGAGAGCCGGTGCCTGAGTGAGGCGGTGTTCATTGGCCTGTACGCCGGCGCGCTTGCAGGAGGCGCGGGCGGCGGTGGAACTAGCCCAGCAATGGGGAGCGGCGGCGGTGAGTGCGCGGGCACAGGCGGGAGGAGGGTGCTGCAGGTCATAGTCCCTCGCCCCTGCTGCCTGCCCGACTGGGGGAATGGCGGGTTCTGAGGGATAAGAGTCCCCGGTACGGTGCGCACGGCGGCTTCGTGCCTCTTCGGGTGGGGTCGCACCGCCTTAGAACACAGGGCACCCCCAGCCCCGAGACTGCCTGCGTACGAGACGCGGAGTTTAAATGCCCTGGGCTTCCGCGCCCCCGCGAGGCGGCTCCTCCCGCGCAGTGGGGCTTCCTATCTTGACCCCCGGGAAGGTAGCAGCTCGGGTCTAGCTGCTGCTGCCTCTCCGCCTTGGGGGTCGGGAGCTGACCGAGAGTGATGCGGGACGAAGCCATCCGGTCACTCGGGCCGTCTAATGTGCCGTCTGCGCCCTTGAGGGCGGGGACAGGGGCCCTGTTCCCTGAAGAGCTCCACACGTGCCGAGGGCGCAGTGAACACGAGCTATTGTGATAGTAATTATTAAACATTCCAAGTGTCTCTCCTGGAAGAAGAGGATGGGGAGCGTTATATGTAAAACGTACGCATCTGTGGAAATTAGCCACCCTGGGAATGCGTTTGGCTTTCACTGCACATTCAGTTGCTGACAGGAAGACCCAGGGCAAGAGAAGGGAGGGGACAGTCTCTGGAGATGCCCTGGGAGGGATTCTGTGGGGAATGGGAGGAGGAATGAATGGAAAGATGGGTAAATTTGTAGACAGAGAGTAGGCTCTTGAGGATCCTGTCTGAAGCCATCTATTTTCCAGTAAGACAGGGGCAAGGCCATCTGCTTAGGAGGAAAGAATGGCTGGAGTGGAAGCCTGCAGTGGGGAGACGGGAAGAGCTCTTCAGGGCAAGGTGGCTGAGCTGGCTGCTGGTGTGGAGGCTGCTTCTCCTTTCATAACTGAGCCTGTGTAGGTCTAGGTCTGTGTTGGGAGCAGAACAGCCTCTTTGCTGAGTAGTTGTCAACTCCTCCCTTTAAGGAGGAAGACACTGAGACTCAAGAGACTGGGAAGCTCTGCAGAGCTCAGACTCAGGACATGGACTGGCGTGGCCTCCAATTCTGTTGCTTCTCTGCAAGCTTGACCCTCCTAATTTGGACTCAAAACTAGATTTCTCAAGACCATAGGTCCATCTCGAACATTATACTTTTTGTTGATATGTACAAGGAGGCAAACTATCCAGCAAAGTTCCTGAGAGTGACAGTGTAAGGAAAATCATTCTCAGCATGGGCTGCTTTGCCCTTCCTGCTTATCGTGTGGGCTCTGGATCAGAAACTGTTCCAGTACCTAAGTTACAGGATGCCTGCTTTTCCTCATAAATATTTGTTGAGTATTTGAACAACTGATGGTGCCTTCTGTAATTTGTATAGTGCTACTCCTTTATTTAATTTTTGTTTGTGACTAGAAATATCAGTTCCTTATCTTGTGGGACAAGGGATGGTTACTATTAGATCATCTTCAGAAGTAACTTTTCATCTTATTGAAAACTGTGGAATTTTTTTTAAGTGGTCCACTGTAGGTGTGCCAAGTGTTTCTGTTATCCTATGAAGCGAAGAGTAAGAAGGCGGCCCCGAAGCCTAACCATCTTGAGTCTCCCTGAAGATGTGCTTTTTCATATCCTGAAATGGCTTTCTGTTGGGGACATCCTTGCTATCCGAGCTGTAAGTTGCCACATGAAAACAGTGTGAACTCTTAGCTGTGTTGGTTACGCCATCAGGGCCTCATTTCCTTAAATGTCAGAGCAAAACTTTGACTATAGTGGAGAGCAAAGAACAAGGAAGATGTTATTACTAAGTGCTTGAAGATGTTTCAATGACAGGGATAGCACACTCAGGTTTGTGTCTATTCATCTCTGTCAAAATAGTGACAGAGAAAATTCCTTTTTATGGTGGTGAAATTTGCATCCCTTAAAAAATAAGATAATGTTGGCCAGGCACAGTGGCTCACGCCTGTAATCCTAGTACTCTGGGAGACCGAGGCAGGTGGATTGCAGGATCTCACGAGTTTGAGACCACCCTGAGCAAAAGTGAGACCTGGTCTCTACTAAAAAATAGAAAAACTGATGCAAGAGGATTGCTTGACCCCAAGAGTTGGAGGTTGCTGTGAGCTATGATGCCACAACACTCTACCCAAGGCGACAGCTTGAGACTCTTAAGCAGGGGTGGCGAACACGCGGCTAGAGCCGCATGCGGCTCCCGGCCAAAATGAATTTCGGCTCTTTGCCTCTTATCATTATTTTGTATACTGTGGCTCTTTGCCAAGTTTGGATTTTGTTATGCTGCTTCTGAGGAG
>CAUYPK010067868.1:0-97851 GCA_963574355.1 Loris lydekkerianus | reverse complement strand
ACGCGCTCAGAGATCTCTCCTCAGAGGTCCCTCCTCAGAAGCAGCATAATAAAATCCAAACTTGGCAAAGAGCCACAGTATACAAAATAATGATAAGAGGCAAAGAGCCGCATTCATTTTGGCCGGGAGCCGCATGCGGCTTGAGAGCCGCGTGTTCGCCACCCCTGACCTAGGGTTTTGTTTTGTTTTGTTTTGTTTTGGTAAAACAGCAACCATTTTTGGTGGCATATTATTCATTTCTTATTTATGTATTTATTTGTATTTCAAATATTAAGAGGGTACAAATGTTTTTGTTACATGGACATCTTTCTTAATGCTTAAGTCTAGGCTATGAGTGTGTCCATCCCATGAATACGTAGATTTTTGCCCACCGGCTCCTCTCCCACCTTCTTAATTTCCAATGACCTTCACATCTCTTTGACCCCATGTATGCCCGTCAGTTAGCTCTTTTTTATTTTCTCCCCTTTCTTTCTCCCTCTATCTCCTATTATAGGGCTGTAGCTGTGATGAATATTCATATACCTACATATTTGTGTGTGTGTCTGATTAGTTCTTTAGAAATATTCTGGAAATAGAGCTGTTGGTTAAAAGGAAAAGCATATCTGATAAGTCATTTTAAAGGCATTTAACATGTTTTCCTTTCACCGTAACCAAACTCTGAAGTCAGAAATTGTTCTTCAGGTCTCAGGGAGCCTCAGGGACTTGGTGCTCCCTTTAGTCCAGGGCAATCACAGGACAGTGTGGGACATGCTGGGACAGGAGAAGTTCAGGGTGCTGGGCAAGCAGAGGAAGTCACCTCACCTTAGACTTACATGTTCAGACCAGTTTCTAGGAGGATGTGATGTCTAGACTGAGACTTCTTGAGACTGTTTGCCCATAGATGTGCTCAAAACTGCATGTTAGATGCAGGCACAAAGAAAGAATTCTTAATTGACTTTATAGTTAAATGGTTGTTGCATGGCTACATAGCATCACCTTAAATGCAAAACATAAAACAAGCCCCTCAGAACAAATCAAAGCGAAATAAGAGAACTTCTAATAGTGTATTAGGCCTGTTTGTATCTACAGTGTTTAAGTTTGCTTAGAAGAAATTTGAGGGAATGACAGTATCTGTAGGAACAACTGGGCTCAGGTTATGAGTAAGCATTTTTCTACTTTGCTCCTCATATTAACCTGTAGAAGATTTGAGAGAAGAATGGAATATTTTTTATTTTTACTTTCATATTTTTAGAGATGGGGGTCTCACCATACTCCCCAGGCTGGCCTCAAACTCCTGAGCTCAAGTGATCCTCCTGCGTTAAGCTCCCTAGGAGCTGGGACTACAGGTGTGTTGCCATAGTAAGAATGGAATATTCTGATATGCACAGTGTTAACTCTCTCTCATAGCCCAGCTACCACATCCGAAGAAACTTTCCTCAAATACTGTGGCCTGAAGAGTGTGGGCTGGCTTAGGGGATCCTCAAGCAGTATTCTGCCAGGGTAAAGCAGACCCTCATTTCCTCTGGAATGTAACCTTGCCAAAGGTGGTGGAAGGACCCACACAGACCTGTCAATGGACGCCTCTGTAAGAATAGCTGAAAGGTTTCCAGTGGACAGGGAGCTGGGAGTCGAAGGGAAATGATGGGTTTCAGAGTACAGGAATTTCAACATGCTCTGGTCTTGATAAAAAATGATGGGAAAACATTCAGGAGCACTGAAATTATTCTGTTTCCACTATATTAAAGGAGGATAATTATTTTATTTTACCATTACCTTTTGCATTGCACTGTCCCAATTATAAACACTTTCATGACACAACACTGGATTGTTCAGATGAAAACAGAGTATGTTATTTTGTAATGTGGGTAAGGGAGCATGTTGATGGCTCTTCACAGGGAAGACGAATATATGACACAAAAGTGGCAACACATCCTAACCCGCTGCCCGCCTCCTCTGGTCCTCCCATGCTGCTTCAATGCCTTGGTTCCTCATCCGTCAGTACACTCTTCTCCAATCTACTCCAGTTCCCAGGGCCTGGCTGAGACTCAGGGCTCTGGAGTTGTACAGTCTGGAAGGCACCAGTAAAATGGAAATGTGCCCGTGGAGCCATTAAATGTAGTATCCCTGCCACTGCATATGAGACATGGTAGATGTAAACTGAAAATTCGTTGAATGAATCAGATATGACCTCTGAATCCTTCTCAACATAGCACTTCAAACAGCCACTACAAATTGATTAGATTTGGCATGCACCATGAACCTGTTTGCTATTCCTGCTTTAAGGAAACACAGTAAGAGGCTGCCAACACAGAACATATTTAATCATCTTTGCACAAGTGTGTGTTGGGTACATGCATAATGTGTATGCAAATACAGTTTGCTTAGAACATGCAATTCTCTCCCCTCCCTCCCTCCTACTCTATCCCTAAATATACACTTTCATAAAAACCACACCTGCGACTGCTTATTGGAATGGGAAGGAGTCCAACTCATGTTCTCAAATTTATAACACTTGCCTGTGGATTTCCAAACCGTGGTTCCGTGTAATAAACTATAGTGCCTGGCAGAAAGGTACAAAATATTTATATCTGAGCCCACCGAAGTTTTCCTTGGCTTTTCAACCTGAGTGGATTAAACTCGTGTTTGTGGACTTTGCTCTTTTCCTTCTCCTTCCCAGTCTGGCTTCTCACCTGTCCCTCCCCTCGGCTCCCATCTCTTTAGACTGAAGAGAAGAATCAGACATAACCCATACAAAGAGGACATTGGCAGATGCCACGATTTGTTAACACATCTCTGAAAATCAACTGGAAAAGTAACACTGGAAAAGGAAGGCAAATGTATGCATTTTACTTTTATTTTCCAGTGTCCATCAGTGTTGCTGAGCTCCAAGGCAGGATGGGAGATGCACTATTTCACAGGCTGTGAAACATTTGGAAAGGGTATCGAAGTCCTGGTGTAAAGACAATTTCAAATTACACATCCTCTCAATCCCATTTCCTGTTTACCTTTTTTTTTGAAAAATAGCATTAATTTAGAAAAGTTCTTTTCCTAATCAATCACATAGAAAACCATTTTGCCTAGACATTCATCCTTTTTCTTTATACCTACCCCAGAAATCACTGGATTTAGTGAAAAGGTCATAAAATGATTTCATTCCATTATGTCCAGAAGCTTATACTGAATTTACCGTTTTGACAGTGCAATTGTCTGTCCCTGAGCCTGTGGTCTCTTGTGCTAAAGAGCAGAAGGAAAATTCTTATCTTAACTAAAAAAGTAAACAATAGTGAGCAATCACAGAGGGGAAGGAAAATGTTTGGGGTTCATAAACGATAGCTTGATTCAGTTAGGACCGTGGCACTGAGTTATTAAAACAGCTTCAACTGGATAACATTTGGCCCTGAATCTTGTGGTGAGGTTAAGACTACCCTATGGGAAAAGCAAAATACTCTTCCACTTATTCTAGTTTTGGAAAATGTCATAGAAAACACGTTTAAAGTCCATTAAACACGATTGAAGTTGACAAGATTTTTTTCTGGTGAAAGGCTGGATAAAAGCAAGCACGAAAAAAACTTTCCATCAGTTCAGACAATCTCAGGTAGTGGTTGAATTTAATACAAGTTAAATTAATCAAAATGGAGACAAAAATAATGACCCTCTTGGGAGCAAAAATAGCTTCTTAATGAAAGAAATGGAGTTAAGAAGTTATAATAGAATATTGGCTGCTGTGCCCTTTGGAAATTATGAATTTGCAAAATCCTCTTTGGTTGTTATTAGTTGGAGTCAATATCGCCAAATCTGGCCCTGGAGATGTGACAGGAAGGAAGGCTCACGGTGGAAGATCTGATTCTTGCTCGCTCTCCGAAGGAAGGCTGCCTGTAAGCAGCAAGAATCAGAGGCTGGCTGGGGCTGAGTAAACTTGGGGTTGATTTTCTCACAGTTTTTGTTCATGCTTGGTGAATGTTGGCTTCTTTTCTCTACAGTTTTTAGACATTGGGCCCTTGGGAGCAGTAATCCTCCAGCCAGGCTTTCTGAGAAGGTTTGCATCCAAGTAAAACACACATTTTCTGAGCCAATTTGATAGACAATTGGCCTGAGCAAAGCTCTTCTACCAATAGATAGAAATGAAGCTGAGAGTATTACAATACCCAGGGCAGGATTAAAGGTGAGGCAGAGGGACGGAAAGGTAGATGATGTTGCTTAAACAGGAGGCTAGGGAGGAGTGAGGATGGGGAAGGCTTGGAGGGAGCTGACAGGCAAGTTGAGGTTCTATCATTCTGAGCTCACCACCAAGCATTTAAGGATTTAGGAGTTAAAGCAAAATACCACGTATGGCCCCTGAGAATTCAGCCCTTGTCTATTTCTTCTTTTCTGGATTCCCAGCACCTAGAATACACTGTAATAGGCTCTCAAGATGGGGCTTTGTTGAATGTTGGAAAGAGCACAGGTTGTGGGTGCCCCTGCCTTGCCATGTATAAGCTGAGAGACCCTGTGTCCATTAGTTAATTTTGCAAAAATTCACTTTTTCTCTTCCGTAAAATAGAATGATCACCCCTACCCAATAGCACTGTTTTAAGAAATAAACACAAAGTAGGTAAGATGCCTATGACAGTCTCTCAATAAACATTGATGATTTTCATGATTATAAATTAAGTAAATGGCAAATAATAATAAAAATCCATCTGTACTAGGTGCTAGGCACTGTCCTAAGTAGTTAGAGGGAGAGATAATTGTCTTTATATAATAGGTAGAAAATGGAGTTTGAGAAAGTGGAGTTCTAGAGGGAAGAGAACATGGGGCCTGCTGAAAAGAGACTCTGGATATTCTTTGGCTGCCAGAGCTGAGCCCAAGGAGGGGAGGCCGACGACTGAACTCTCTGATGGGATCTAGGCTGCCTTTTTGTCTCAGCCAGTGAGACCTCAGGGCTGTGAAGAGTGAGAATCCAATGAGCTGCCTGAAGCTGGTGCTAACCAATAATTTATGGAAGATTTTATTGCTATTTCCAACTGAGAACTTTTCTTCAATCATTTATGGAAAACATAAAAGCCAGTGGGAATCAAATAGGATAAAACAAGGTCAGAACCACTCTTCCAGATGCTGAGCACAGCTGGTTTTTGCTTAAGCAGCAGGAACAAGAAAAGAGGGTATTCACTGGCTATTTGGGTCAGAAACAGCACCTTAAAATATCTCCTACATAATTCATCATGTCCCAAAAAGAATGTGAGGTCAAATTGTAGACCCTAAACATTTTCATCCCTCCTCCTCCTCCTCTTTTTCCTCCTCCTCTCTTTCTTCCCTTTTCTCTTTCTTCTTATTTCATGGGATTGGTATGAAAAGTAGAAAGGATTCTATTCCATATTCCATAAAGGAAAAACAAATCTCTCTCTAGGGTGGTAGATATGGCAATTCCAGCAACAAAATGGAATGCATGAGGGCTTCCTTACAGGCCAAAATACAGATTGCTCTTTCCTCAGACAGCAGAGGCTTTGCCCTGGGAACAAAGAGAAAAGTGGGGGCAATCCTAATTTTAATATTCATAACTCATGTGCAAGTTAAAAAAAATAGGTTAATGACTTGTCTTTTGAGCTTACATTGCCCCTTTCATTCTAAGGGTTTTGAAGGGGCTTGAGGAGAGCCAGCTAGCCAGATCACCCCTTCCCCTTCATGACTTGTAGAGAGCACCCTCCCAGGGAACTCAGCAGAAGAAAGCCAGAAGCAGAACTTAGGCTACCTGCGATCCACATGCAGCTGCAGAAAAATCCACTGGTAGGGTTATTATCAGATCGGCACGGTTACATGTTTGGTGTTCTCATATGCTGGTCCTAACACAAATCCACGGATCCTTTTGGGACTGTACCCTGGAATGACCCAAACAGAAAGACTGGAGACTGCCGAAGGCCACACTAAAGCATGTGCTGGTGGTGGCGCTCACTGAACATGGTAACAGGCACTGGCCCTGGACACGAAGTCCCGCTGGCAGAGGCCAGGTCCTTGCCTCCTGAAAGGAGGTGAAAAAAACCCAAGTTTGTACTCTCTGCGTTGTGCCTAAGGGTCTAGAAGAGATTCCAGTGAGACAGAAGAAGGATTTTTTAAGATGCAAGCATTTGCTTTTAAAGTGGGGAAGAAAGAAAGGCTGGAATTTAAAATGCTCTTGAGTCTGCTCATGGGAAAGAGTTTCGGGAGTGACACTGAGCAGAAATGAAAGCTTGTAGGGGAGGTCAAAGACTATTAGAGACTTCCCCCTGGTCTTTTTTGGGAATTGTAATGAGCTATGGAAAAAGAGATGCCAGCGAAGAAAAAGCAAGAGGGGAGAATTTGGAGCTGGAAAGGTAAAAAGAGTCATCGATGAGTAGAGTGCTGCAGTTCCGATTAGCACCAGGAGGGCAGGCAGGTGACCAGGAAGTGAATTTCCTCAGGACCTTTTGAGGCTCCATTGCAGCGGGTCTGGGTGAGGTTTGGGAATCCACATTTTAAACATTCACTCCTGTGATCATGACTTGGGTACTCTGCAGACCACATCTTGAGAAACACTAGAGCAGGAGAGCTCAGGAGAGAAGGTGCAGACTCAGGAGTCCCAGTAGGGGTCCTAGTAGGTGCCCAGAATGAGTGGAGCAAGAGACAGGGAGAGAACAGCTGCCGAGGTGGGAGGTTTGTGAGCACGCGGGAGCAGCTAAAGAGTCCCAGGGTGACACAGGACAGTGTGGAATGCTGGGAGGCTGGGGTGTGGAATGCATGAGAAAGTTGCTTCGGGACTCCTTGCTCCCCCGGGGTGCAGATCATTTAATGGTCTGCAAATGATTTAACATCTCTCCAGTTAGCGTTCCCAGGGTAAATTGTCTCCATTCCCACCACAGAGGAGCTGTGCTGTCCAACTGCTAACAGGCAGGGAGCCACTGCACAGGGGTGCTCTGGCCAGAATGTTGCTGGAAGTGACACTGTAGCAATTACTGCTTAAGAACTAACTTGTAATTATTAATTATGATTCTAACAACAATTGAGGTCATGCATAATTCTTTCTGTGGGCTGCTTTTTGCCTGCAGAGCCCATTTTTCAAACATCTCATTAGTCTTATAATAGTGTTTTTTCCATTTATTTTTCTTCCAAAGTCAGTTAAATGTAAAAAAAAGGTCTATGGTGAGAAAAATATTTATTTTTAGCCAAGAGGTGGCAATGCTCAACTTTTTCTTCTTGATGCTGGGCTTATTATGTCCCTTTCTCTTCTTAAATATTCAGATCTATTTCCAAACTGAATGGATAGTTGGCTTATTCAAGTATCAGTAGTTAAACAAACATATATGCATAGGAACTTACAACATCATACATTTTAGTGCTAGAATTGAATTTCTTGATTTTCACCATGCATAGAGTTCAGAAATACTATCATGGTTCAAAAAAAAAAAAACAGTCCAACATTTTACCTCCAGGAGAAAATGAAGCCCTGATCCAAGAGATTGTGCCTTTATTTAACAGTTTAATCTTTACACACAAACAAAATCACCTGAGTAGAAACTGGTTCCTTAAAAATGAAAAGAGTTAATATTGTAATAAATGCTCTTAAAACATTCCTGCTCATCACATTGGGTCTTTTCCTGATAGCTCATTTAGCCTTCCCTAACACAGAACACTGAGGCTCTAAGTTACACTGCCACTCTCAACCGCTGTGCTGAAATTGCTGCTGCAAGCATAGAGCCCTCCATTGCTGCTGCAGATTGGGCAGGGGACAAAGTGGGGAGAAGGCATTTGCATTAAAAAATGCTAGCTGTCTATTCCCATTAGAAAAAACACTTGGTGTTTTAGTGCAAATTATTTTAAAAGGGCAGATAACTTATGGATGCAGAAAGGGTAATCCACAAAGATGTATGCAATTTTGTTCAGTTCATGTCCTCAGGGCGAAAACATCAAGGATAACAAGTATACTAAATACAAACAGACACAATCATAAAATATGACAACCACGATTAAAATACCCTTTTCAAGGGTCCCCTGCACTTAGGAGAGAAACTGCCTTGTTAATATCAAGACCCATCATTTCCTATGATTCATAGGAAGCTTGAAACAATGATCTCTTCTTTCTTGACTGTACTCTTAAAAGGTTGTGAAATTCTGGTGCTTTAATCAGACTAGCCTAGAATCACAGCACTGGGTCAGAGAAGGGATTAGCTTTAAGGGTTAGGAGCTGAGGCGCTGGAGCTGGACAAATCTGATTTTGAATCCCAGCTTCGACACTTACATACGATTTTCTCTGAAGTCTAAGGGTCTTCATCTGCAAATGGGAAATTGAGGTTGTCAAGAGGATTAAACACAATAAAACAAAACCAGAAACCCAGGTGTAAAGTGCTTAGGGTAGTATCTGGCTTAGAAAGAGAGAGAGAGAGAGAGAGAGAGAGAGAGAGAGAGAGAGAGAGAGAGAGAGAATATGTTTCCCTCCTTGGTGCCCAATTATAGAAAAGACTGGAGAATGTAAAATGCACTCTCCATTAGTATCTGAAAGAAAGAGATTTTTATAGTTTAAGGAAAACTACACTAAGACTTTGGTAATTTTTAGTAGTGAGAGGAAAATGGACCTGATAACTAAGTTTGTGAATGGCAGCAACACAACAATTATTCACAGCCAAGGATTAGGTATACTGCTTTCATTTACCTGAGAGCAAAAATTAATAGCTCTCCAGCAGTTACTTGGTGCCAAGCACCCTTTAAATGCTATATATATGCTGTTTCATTTAATCTGCACAACATCTTCATGAGTAGGTACTATTACTATTCCCATTCCATAGGACAAGAAACAAAGGAACAGAGAAGTCAAGTACCTTGTCCATGGTTACAGGGCTAGTAAGAAGTTGAACCAGAATTTAAATTGATGTACTTGTTCCATACTCTACCTTCTCAACCACTATGCTGTGTGTTTTGTATATTTATTTTTAAATCTCTCATAGCATTGGATAGTATGTAGTGCTTTGAACCTAGTAGACATTAAATATTCAATGATTACTTAAAGAATGCAAGCCTTTCATTTCAAATTTTTGAATTTAAATTTAGAGTGAAGGAGAAGGAAAGGATTAACTTGTTCCTATAGGGTTTTAGAAAAATCCAGTAGGTAGATGGCATCTTACCTAAGATCAATGGCATAACACTACTTATGGAACCCCCTGGGCTGTGAGAAACTTACTGCACATTAGGTTGAAGACATCATTTTGGGACTTGAAGAATATCAACAGCAAATACACGCTGCTAAATTATCTTCCTCTGCACAGTACCTACAGAATAACCTTGAAAGCTGTTATCAATGTGGTTGTTGCAGGAAGATGAGGCCCAGTGGAGAGAGAGAATCACCCCAACACCAAGATATGGAGAAAGGGCTTTCTGTCAGCTGGCGAAGCCACTGTGGACTAAAGTCCAAAAATGGCTGTGCTCCCCGACTGGCTCAGTCTTTTCCCTTTTGTCTCCAGGCAAGGGTTCCTCATGCATAAGTATGCTTTTCATTGCTGGAGAAGCTCAAGCTGGAGAAGGTGGTATGGGCTTTTACAGAAGTGGAAACAAGTGCTAGTTTCAAGGTCCCAGGAAGTTAAGTTTCTACAAATTCTAAGAGCTAAGTCACCATGGGGAGGACTTTGTAAGTGTGTCCTTGGGGCTTCCATGAGACAACTTTTGTTCTCTCAGATCTTACTTTTCGCAGGTATCCTCTCTCATGGTCACTAAAATCTTGTGAAATTATCATGGTTTAGTGAAAAGACCAGAGAGTTGGGTCTGACTATACCTAAATCAGATCTCTAACTCCACCTCTTACCAGCTGTGTGACCTTGGGTACATTATTTAGCATCTCTGAGCCTTAGTTTGCCAAATTCAAAAGGGAGTGTATGTGTGTAATAAAAATATTTGCTTACAGCTTTCTCACATAAGGGAAAGTATATGAAGCTGTTATGTTGACAATAAAACACTGTAGGAACAAGCATTAGTGAGGTAACACTAGCTGTTGTAACAGAAAATCTTTATGTATGTGATGCAATAGTTTTTTTTTTTTTTTTCTTCTCCCAGAATGGGTCTTCCTAATGGGCAGGTAGCTCCACTCTATGTGGTAACTTAGAGATTCCGCTCCTTTCTTTGGGGACCCCCCCATCTCTACAAGTTTGCCAAGGGAGAGGAAAGAGTATAATAAAGAACAACTCCTGTGGGGAGGTTTCCACAGGCCAGGAAGTGGTCAATCCCATGGCTGCTCCCAAGAGCAAGGGAAATGTAGTCTAGCAGTACGTCCAGGGACAAAAGGAAATGGCTTTGGTGATTGGCTAGCAATTCTAATTCACATCTTTTCCCTGGGCTATTGTGAAGAGTAAATGAGTGCAAGCACAGGAGAGGCCTTTGTTTATCATAACACATGATAGGACCATTATTATAACTGATTGCTTATATAGTAAAGTCCAAATACAGAAAGATTCCAAAGAATGGAAATGTAAAGCTCTCATCTGTTTGTATTTTTAAATATCTGTACCAAGAGCCGTTGGCCAAGGCACATGGTGCATGGTGATGGTCCCACCAGGTGAGAGACTTTATGGTAATTCAAAGTGGGCAGGCAGTGGGACAATAAGAGACAGACCACAGATGACTCCATTAGAGGCTATTTAATTTGGTGAAAACCTCAAAAGTTTTACAGAACAATGATCATTGACTTCTATGTGACAGACTCATCAGATAAATAAGTTGAGTAAGAAATGTAAAAAGTATAGCAAGGGCCAGCCTATGAGACAGATAGGTGTTTGTGAAACAGCTATAATCTCCTCCATCCCTTCTCTCTGAATGCTCTCACAACAACTTCTGAGGATAAGTGAATTTACCATTGTTCCTTGTGCAATTGAGAAGAATTTCTCAGGGAAGAAAAATTTTACATTATAACATGGTTCTTTTTTGTTTGGTTTGGTCATTTTTAAGGAAGTGAGTATGCATTTAATATTCTAATTTTCCAGGGAAGACTTGATAAATGACATGTTTTATTTTGTTTCCACCATTAGATACTTTGGATTTTATTTTTAACATATTATTTTTGTTTTAAGATAAACCCAGATGCATTTGGTAAATGCAGAATGATGACAGATTTTTAATATATTCTTTGGTGGATTCAAATGATATATGTATATCATATTAAAAGTTTTCGAAGGTATACTCTTTTTAACTTCTTTATTTCTTACCATATTTTATGTCTCATCTTCTCTGAGATGATTTAGATGGACCCCTTTTGAGTTGAGGATAGTCTGCTGAGACAGACACAATTGCCAAAAAGTCTGGCTAAATTTGGCAATGTGTCACAGTGGAAGGTGGCATTTCAGTTAGGAGGCCCATAGTTAGGGACTCAGTTGGCTGCTGTAACTGAACAGTCCAGAGATGGGTGGGCCTCATATATGGTGGGATCCATGAACTCTGTGATGTCCCTCTTCAAAGTCAGCCTCACCACAAACCTGGCTTTGAACACAATCACGAGACAGCTGCCAGCTGCCTAAGGAGGCTGTATGTAAGGAAGGCAGCCTTCTTGTTCACATCAGACAGACATGGACAACGCTTCTCTCCCATCCATCCAACAGAAGACACAAACTTCCCATCAGCTTGATGAGCTGCGGTCATTCGCTTAACTGTGAACTTGTGTTCTTGTCAATCAGGCTGCTTCCCTATCCCACTGGGCAAAGGGATTGGAATCCTGCAACCAGGATAATAATGGTAGGCAGAACTGAGATCCAGAGAGAAATGTCTTGTTCAAGGCTAAAGAGTGAGCAAGGGTTAGAACAAGCTCTCCATGAAAAGTCTGTCTGTCTTCTTGCTTGTTTCCTCATGCCACATGGCTGACACCTGATAAATATTCAGAAACTAAACATGTCATTACCTCTCATGTACCTGGCACTGTGCTTTTTCTATGTAAATTCATTCATTTTGCATGCTGGTCCTTTGCCATGGGTATTATTATTTCCACTTTGCTGATGAAGAAACTAAGCCTCGTGGACATGTAGTCATTTCAAGGGAAGCTAGCAGAGGCTGACAGCATCCTCTGACAGGCAGCTGGGTGGGATTCTCTGTGTATCACTTGTGGGGCCCTTCCCCAGGACATTGAGCTGTGAGGTGTGGGTGTGAGGTGTGCAGGGAAATGGCAGGGGCCACATGCAGGTTGGAATTTTCAAGTATTTGGAAAATATTTGAAAGCCATCCCTCAGCTCAGAGCATTTCTCTGTGCTGATCATCTTCCCTGTAAGCTTTGACCAGTACTGTCTGTATGTGTGCGGGGAGAAGTGAGGGAGATCTACTAAGTCAGATGATCTTCTGAAGGCCTGACTTTCTGGACACCATACAGACAAACATTTCTGGAGCCAACACAGACACACAGACATACAGACCAACACACATGCACCCAGATAAACACAGAGACACACACAAACATGCAGGCAGACACATATATGCACCCAAACAGAGAGAAACACAAGCAGATGCACACACACACAGATACATATACAGATGTACCCAGACACATACACAGATTATCATACATGCACACATATGCACATGCTGTCTTTCCTCCCAGGCTCGGCACTTGCGTCCTGGTTCCTCACTCACCTCCATCTCTGCTTTCTTCTCTCCTGCTTAGAAAGAACAGCCTTGCAGCTTACTCCCTTCCCTCTGCTCCAGAACAAACACCCCATCCTTCTGAATGTTTTCCAAGCATTTTACCGTTAGTAATAATGAGACACAGTCCAGAAAGTTCTTGTTTCACAGAGATGGTGTCCAGAAAGCCAGGCCTTCCAAAGATCATCTAACTTAATCTCCCCCGCTTCTCCCCACAGGGAGAGCTGGCTTCTGATGGGGCTGAGCAGTAAGAAGATAAGGCTGTGCCTGGAAGGCTGTGTAGGAAGCTCTCGAGCCACTTGGAGACTGGCTAGAATCCTCTGGACAGGGCTTGCTTTTATTCCTTCCCTCTTTTCCTTCTTACCACATGTCACCCTTAGGGCCTCTCCAGGCTCCCATCAGCTCTGGGGTTAAGTGAGGGGAGTGCCAGTTGGTGAGAAGATCCTTGAGGATTGGACATTGCAATTATGGGATGAGAAGATGGAGCAAGTCCACAGCTGGGCAGGAAAGAGATTTCTTAAGAGCCAGTTCTGCATTTCTCATTTATATATTTATATTTTATATCTAGAGGATGCTTAGATTGAAGAACATCCTCATTCTAGGTTGATGTCCACATATCAAATCATTGTGAACCACCTTTTAACACTCAGATTTTGCTGTGGGTGCACATGCTGGTGTGAATTGTGCCTGAGCTCACCTCTTCTTCATCTGCAGCCTATCTCATGAGTCGTCTTCTTATCATTTGGTCTCTTGCCCACTGTGGAGTAGAAGGGGAACAAAGGCCCTGGAAGCAGACATTGCTGTCATGTTCAGTTCGGTTTCCACAGCTGTAAAACTAACATAATAATATGGTGCCTGGTTGTGTTGGAGGTTAAAGAGGGTGATGTATATAAAAGAAGTATGGAGAATGGAAATCCTCACCCCTTCGCAGTGTCATTACAAACACAGAATAGTGGGAAAGTAACCAGTAGGCCGCAGGAAAGGAGGGGTAGCTAGAAACCACACATATACATATCATTTTGGGGTACATTTTGGGTAGTTCCTCTTGTCCCTCTGCATTTCGACCCAGTGCATGGATCTGCCATATAGGCATAAAAAGGTCACAGATGACAGTACTTTTGTCAGGTAGTGGAAACAAAATTAGCGCTAGCCACCTTGACTCCAGGGTTCAAATTGAGAGGAAAAGTCTTCTCATCAGAGGCAAATCCTAGAGGGTGGAATGGTGTCATCATCCAGCTGGAATTGCAACATCGAGAGGATGACAACACCTTGCTGGTGGGCGGCTGGAGGATAGACTGGTTTCAACATAAAGCCTTCGCTTCCAGGCCCCAGGAACCCAGGGAAGGTGAGTCACAAACTAATTGTAGGGGGAAAGGGAACAAACAGTGGGTGTGAATCATCCCCTCGCCAGCTCATTGGAACGCCTTATCCCTCCCCTTCAAATCTGCTCTCTTCCTGTGGCCAGGATGTGGGGATCCCCTATGCTGCCTTTGAAACTATGACATCTTCTTGGGCTAGTCTCACTGGCTATAGTTGCTTTTGTTGCTGCTGCTACCTTGCTTCTCTACACAGACCTTTCAAGAAGTCAGATTTTGCTGTGGGTGCACACCTTGACTTTCTGCTCCTAGCACAGCCAACCAGGCCACAAGAACCCAGCAAGCAGCCCCCATTGCCGCAGGGATGAGGGATGAGCATTTTTCCACCAAATATATCTTTCTTTATTGAACTCCTCAAAGTGTAGTCTCACTCTTTTTGCATTAAAAAACAAAAAAAGAAGAAAAGAAAAAAGCAACTATTCCCTTTCTTGGTGAAAGTATTTTAGCTGAATCAGAGGACATACAATAAACAGAGCTATAGAGAGTTACACCCTAAAGAGTTCAATTGTCTCGATCTTCGGTGTATGTTCCAGAATACAAACAAGAATGCCTCCTCCTTCCTGGAATCCACGGGGGGAGTTTCCCAGGAATTAGGTAGCAGTCTTGCCCCTAGATCTTGTTTATGGGCTGGATCCCAGACTCCTGGGCTCCATCTCTAGCCCCCAGTGGTGCAGCTACCATTCCTCCCAGCATATACGGTGTTCTCATGCAGGAAGGAGTCCCTGCTTTTGTGCATAAGAGTTGGGCAAAGACAGAATTTTAGAGCTAGAAGGAATCTAATTTTGCTCCCTTACTTTATACAGAACTAAAGAGGTCAAGTAATTTGTCTGTAAGTTCACATCTAGTTAGGAGCAGAGCTAGAATCAATTCTTGGTCTCCTGGCGTCTGAGTCACACTTCTTCCCAATGGAAGGTTCACTTTTTCCTCCAGAGGGATTCCCCACATGGTAATTATCACCTCAGGGAGCTGATACAGGGGTTCAGAGAATACATGCGTGATCAGCAAAATGTGGGGCAGTTTTCAAACAAAAATAGGTTGGAAGAGAAGTATATCCATATCTGCAAAATTGGATTTATTGGAGGAAGGGTAATTTGTATCTGTAATACTGATTCAAGATTAATCTAATATAAACAAGAAATGGAGAATTAACTCTTCCACTATATTCTTGAAAATATGCATAATTATTTCCTCTTTCTTGATAATAGATAAGATTTTTTGTTTTTTTTCTGAAAGCTCCTGTATTTTCAAGATGAAAGTTGAAATTGCTTAATGTTGACTTCCTCAACTGATTATTTTTTATTTCGTCCATTAAGTGATAATCATTTGTGTTTTGTTTTTTTTTTTAATTATACTTATCTGTCATGCATCTTTTCTGGTCTTGGGATAACTAGACTCACCAAATCAGTACCGAGAGGGAGCCCTGGTATACTCCACAAGGGAGCAAGTTTTTCTAAGATGCAGGACTGTATATAATACATCTTTGAGTCATCATAGTCCTTCTCAGTATAAACTGCTATTTTTTGTATTAAGGATTGTGGAAACCCAAACATTCCCCAAGGTTTACAGAGATACTATCTTTAGATCCTATTTGCATCAGTGGGATCATTTTATTCTGGAGACTAAGTCTTTGATCACTCAGCATGTGGGCCGGAGGTAGTATTTCATGTGACAAAGCAAGTGAACACTTTGCAGGTGTCCATGCAGGAGCAATGACCTCAGATATGAGGGAACCAGAAACCAAATTGGGACGCCTCATGTACTGTTATGAACACTCTAGCTTCCTGAGAAGTTCTGCTGCTATTTCTCATCTGTACTCAGAGATATCCCAGGTATCGTGTTGACTGACTAGCTATGGGGAGATTTGGAAGCCAGGCTTGGTCTAAAGAGTCTGTGAGAGAAAGTGACAGAAAGATGTTGGCCAAGTATCACTAGGTCCCCTTTATCTCTCCTGTCTTTTCTGGGTGGCTGTTTCCTCATGGATCCTGAATGCTGGAGCACAGTGACTAACCAAAAATTTAGTCCCCCTACTTGGTCCTCATAGGAGTGGACATGCCATCCCTAGAACTGCCTCCCCTCTCCTCAGGTAGATGTTGCCATCTTCTGCTTCTGCGACCACTTATAGGACAGTCTCTGAAGATTATGGAGTACTAGCCAAGGCAGGGATGAGATGGCTATTGGCAGCTCTGAGGGAGTTAAAGAGGAAATCTGAAACAAAGAACGAGGTGGCTCTCCTTTCCTGGATCAACTCAAAGGCAGTTCAGTATTATGAAATAGTTGAGTACAACTTGGGAACTGGGGGAACAGTAGGTTCAAATGCCAGATGTACCTCTTACTCACTGTGTGACCTTGAACAAGTTTCAAAACCTCTCTAAACCCTTATCTGAACAATGGGGAAAATAATAATGCATATATCATAGTCTTGTCATGAGAAATAACTGATAAAGAAAGCCAAGTGCTTGTCTCAGTGAACATTTGCTATTATTATAGCTAAGCTTTGTGATATAGGATATCACCCAGTTTAACCTCCCTCATTTTTTCAGATGAACAAACTGAGCCTCAGAGATGTGATGTTTTGTTCAATTGCCATACAGCTGTAGACAGTGATAGTTAAGATTAGTTCTTTGGCTTCCTGAAACTCAGTTCTACATCATACTCTTAGTGAAACATGGAATGCGAGTTAATCTTGAAAAAAATTTATGTAAAAACAAATGTGTAGTTTTGAAGCATTTCTGGCATAATCTTGTTTTCTAGTTGTTGTCTATAGTTTTGGATGGTATGTTCTGTAATACAAGACTATGCAAGTGTGTGCTTAATAATGGCTAACTGAAGGATGCTAAAATTACAGATGATAATTGAATAGAAGTTAGCCTTATGTACAAGGCATTGTTTTCTCTAAGATGGACATAGTTACGGAAAGCAAGTCTCAACAGCTGATATTTTTATTTATTTTTACCCTAAATGTGCTGCTGTTCCAAGATCAGGGAGATTAAAAAAGGCAGTATAGGGAAAGTCAAAATATACCCGCTTGCTTGGATGATAGGATTAACTTAGAAGATGTGACAGCAGATGGTCTCGTGGGATTTATGGTCATCAGGATGGCGGATCAAGTGCATCAGTTGGATACCATATTGTTTACTGCTTGGAATAAAATCCCCTCTCCTCCGGCTCTTAAACACAGATTCATACCAATTACTCAGGTCCAAAGTTTACTTCCGATTCCCGCCTTAACAGACAAGTGCACAGCCTATCAAGTTTTATTGCAGTCAATACATCTCCCTTCCAGAAGTAACTGGTCATAGTCATTTCCAACACAAAGCTCCTTGGGTCACCCTTTCTTCTTTTTACAGTCTGTTTCCAGACACTCGGTGACCCATAAAGTTAACTTATAACCAAGTCACAGCCATGACCAGGGCTGTTGTTCTTGTGTCCACCCCTAAAGTTGCTTTTTCCCAGGACGCGCACGCTCAGAGGCAATGAATCATGCTGTCTGTCCTTTGTGAGGACACTTCTTTTGGTCCTGGGTCCTTAACCCAGGCTGTTTGCTTTAAACATTCTCCAAACCCTGGGGTTTTCTTGGATTTCGTAGTTTGCTCTCATGAATGCACAAGCTGCATTTAATGTCCAGCAGAATCCCGTGATAATGAAGAGGTGGCTGCTGCTTGGTGAGCTGGGGTCAGGGCATGCTGTGGGCTCACACCACCTGTGCAAACACCACAATGATTCAGTTGCTGTTTCTAGTTTGATGTCCTGGTGGTGTCATTTACAACCTAATTTGTCTTCTTACCCTTCTCTAGAGCAAATGTATATATTAAAGAGAGGGTGATGGAGTGACTCAGCCTGTAGAATTTGAGAGTTATTTAATTTAAAGAAAGTCATTAGGGCATTGGCTCCAGAAATGTTCATGTGCATGCTTATAATCACTAAGTCATCCAACCTCCTCATTTTCTAAATTTGGATAGGTTAGTCAAGTTTCTTGACCAAGCCAACTAGTTGAAGAACTAGTTTTTAAAAAGCAGCACCCGGGTGAGAACTAATGTCTTCTCATCACCAATATGGTGTTTTTCTCATTACACCACACTAGGCTCCATCAAAATTTAATTTTGTTCTGTAGCAGAGAGACTGGTTTTAAAAACAGGGAGGGAGTAATAAAATATATTTTGGGTTTAGCTGGTGACTACTATCTCCCACAACATAATTAATAAATGAAGAAAGAACACAGGAGTTAAATCTCATCATAGAAACATGATACTAGAAAACTTTGATTTATAGAATTTTAGAAATTCTGGCACAGTGAGTTTCAAACTGTGGTCATTGGAAACCTAGGATTCTGCATAGGTGCCTCAAGGCCTTTTAAAATTAGGGGAAGATAGTACATAGGACTCAAAGCCTTCTTTTCCCTTAAGGCCATTAAAGCATCCTATCTTTGTTTTCTATGTTGTGGTCTTATGTAGGATGTTCTTTTAACACCAATTTTCAAATTGTACATCTAGTTCAACCCCCTGGATTTACAGATGAGAAAACAGAGGCCTTAAATCTTGAATTTGTGGAGTTGTCAGGTAAGGAGCTTTATTCCATTCTAGGGATGAAGAAACCAAGATACCAAGATTCAGATTTCAAAGATTTGTAGAAATTTAAGGATTTTGTTCAATAGCAGAGCCAGGGCTGGAACCAGGTGTACAATTTTTTATTCTCAGCCCACGACTTTTCCCATCACATTATTTAATAATATTAAATACATGGGTGATTCTATCGCTCCATGATCAAAGAAGTCCCAAAAAGAATGAAAGGAGTTTGAGGGAGCTGATTAAGAGAGAGAAACAGTCAGGTAGTGTGGTGGAGAAGATTGTGGAAACAGGGTGCTCCCCATTCTGACTGCTTTTCTCCAGGAGTCCATTTCATTCCGCAAATTCCTGCCTGCAATGCAACATCCCAGTACATAAGCAGAGGCCTGGCACCTTAGTTGGAGTTCATTATTCGTGTGGATGCAGACTAAATGCATATCCTCACGATAATTTTAAAAGCCTGTCCTGGTCAGGAACTCAAGAGTATAGTACACTTAGAAATCAAACGCTAGTATTAATTTTGCAGGAACATAATCATTAAGTATGGTAGATTTATTTCAACACATGCTGGGCATACAAGGTCTGTGTAAAGGAAGAAAATACGAATGATTTGGAGTGGACCACCTTCTTTGAGCAGCCCTGGAAAATCCTCAGGCCTATGTACCAGACCTGTTTCCCACTGTCAGCTGGTACACTGATCCCTGTTCCCCGACAGAAGGGAGTGGACATCTTTCACGTCATTCTCTAAAGCCACGGGACAAATGTTTGATTGCCTTCTGGGGTAGACTGACCATGAATGAGCTTAAATAGAAACAAAACCCGGGATCAGAAAGTTATTTTAACTGAAGGTGGTTTGAATTTGTGGTAGGTTATCAAAAAACACTGCACAGTATCTTTCCTTAGGGAACTTTAAGAATAGGATGGCTAGACCCTGCAGGTTGAGATATTCTTGTCTAATACCCTACCCACAGTATCACCGCTTTCCAAATTTCTTGATGCCGGGCAATGGATTAGATACCCTTCCGAGGCCATCTGCTCCTTGGATTTGGTTCAGAAGAAGAAAACACCAGGTGAACTGCCAGGCAGAAGACGTAGGAGAGAAAGCTGCCCTACACACAGGATGAAACGCGCGCCCAGCCCATGAAACCGGAGGAGGAGGACTCTAAGGAAACCATGCTTGCCCCAGGTCCTGATTTGCCCACGTCCTGCAGTATAGCTCTGGCAGTTTGTGGTGTGGTCTGCTCTGCGTTCAGGGGTGGGCTGCTTTATGTCAACATGGTGGGATTACTGTAAAAGTCATTATTTGCACTTTTAGATGTGGCTTTTCCATTTAAAATAATTAAAACCAACTAAACTGGCTGTTTCTTTCTGACCCAATTTCTAGCTTGCCTCTGCTTTCGCGTCTTCGGGCCAATCTCGGGTTCTGGGAGGCACTAAGGATGGTGCCTTTCTCCCTTACCCGCCACAGGCGGGGCAGAGAGGCCAGCGGGGCTTCATTATTCTTTTTGTCTTAATTCCCTTGTGCCGATCCGGGGCACTCCCTGGCCCTGGCAATGCCACAAGTGGCTGGCGCAAGGAGAAAGCAAGCTCCCAGCTCCAGGCGTCATTCCTCGCTCGCTTCCCACCCGCGCTGCTACAGCCCACTGCCCCCCACCGGGGTCACTGCTGCGGAGCGTGGGAATGGGAAAGTCCTGTTTCAGGACTCTTGCTCGTCTCCTGTGCGGCAAGGGGCTCCCTGGCGCGCAGAGCACCCTTACGGGCTCTGGTCCCGGTGGCCCCCCGGAGCCTGCCCACGGACTCCCCCAGCTCGGCCTCCACACCCCGGCAGGGCGGCGAGCGAACGCTCCACCTGACTCGCGCTCCCATTGGCTGCTGCCTGTTGCTAACCCACGTGACCGGCGCCGCCGCGCCCCGCCCCGCCGCGCCCCGCCCCGCCGCGCCCCGCCCCCGCGGGCTCCCGCGCGTTCCTGCGGGCGTGCGCTGGCCGGCGCTCGGCTCCCAGTTCTCGGCCGCCAGCCCCGCTGCGCCCCGCTGCGCCGCTGCCGCTGACTCCCACAAGGTGGCAGTGCCGCGCTGCGCGTCCCTTCGCCCCGTTGCGCACGGGCCCAGGCGGCTGGTGCGGCGCAGCCTGTCCGGCGAAAGTTTCAATACTCAGGAAGGCGCCGGGGCCGCGTGCTCTCCTGGGCCGGCCGCCGGGGCCACCGCTGGATGTGCAGATGCCTCAGGGCGAGCTGCACCTAGGGGCCGCACCGGCATCTCTCTCAGTCCCGAACTCAGGATCAGCATTCGGGGCCTGTAACTGATGCAAGTCTGTTGATGTTTTCAGGGACGTTTTGTTTTGTTTTTGCTTTAGGGACCGTACACTAAGAATTAATTCTTAAAGAGACATGCAAACACTCTGACAATTACTCTTTGTCTCTCTTCGGAGGCTTCGGGCTGAGCTTCCCCCGCCGAACAAGCAATGTATAGCCTCCTCCTTTGCTGGAGAAAGACACAAATCACCGGCATTTCGAAGGGGTCTTCCCCACCCGCCTCCTAGGCTCCTGACTTGTTCCGGAAGAGGAGGGCACGGGAACCTCCTGCTCGCAGCTGTCCTCGGGATGCCCTTAATTCCCGGGACGGGAGCGATAAGCTCGTCAGACCTCATTTGACCTCGCCGCAGGCGCCAGGCGTCCTCATTTAGTGTGAGGCATCGGAGAATACTTTCCTCCCTGCTCTCTGGAATTGTTTTTCTTCTGTCACTTTTCTCCTTGTTGGCTTGTGGCCAATCTTGTGTCGCCTTGCTACTGTCTAAACCAGGTCCCCCTCCCGCCCATAGGCACACGTTTGCCACTTTCCCTTTTTATACTTAAGTAGAACGTTCCTAGAGCCCCCTGGACCAACTTGACACTAGGAAAGAGGTCTGTGCATGTGAAAGCAGGTCCAGGAAGTGGGGCTGCACCTGCCTACACTGCCCATTGTCTACACCATGAAGCCCAAATTCCAGTCCCTGATTGTCAAGCCTTTCACAGTGGGCCCTTAGGCTGCCCTCCAGGTAGATTCCCACCAGGTCCCTGTCTGCTCCAGCCTGGCATTCATCCCCTCCGGTGTTCCTGAGTGCTGCAATTTCCGCTGAGACCCCGAAGGTGGAGTTACATGGGCCAAGCAACTCCCACCCCTATTCTCAAGTGAGATGTAGACCATCTCTGGGGCATTGTTGGGGGAACACAGCATCCCTCTCACCTTCAGGCTGAAGACCCACAGAGGCTAGCGGACAGCATTTCTTTTTAGAGACGTGTCCTTGAGCTGTGCTTTTCCACCTACCTCAAGATAAGTGAAGTGGTCTCCAGAGGACCACCTGGGGAGCTTTATGTGTCTTCTGAAGTTTGGGAGGCATAGGGATGGCTGTGTCCTGAATGTGTGAAAACGTTTGTTTGCAGGGGAGTGAGAAGGAGGTATTTGGAACAGCCTCTACTTCCAAGAGTTGGAGAGGCACACATGTGCTAAGTCTCCCTAGGGGCAAAGTGGGCCCTCTTACCCTAGTAGCAGGAGGGGGGAAGGGAACAGCACAAATTCAGAACCAAGGATGACAAGTGAGTGGCCAACCAGCAGGGGCTGCCCGTGTCAAAAAGCCGTCGGAAGAAACTTCCAATAGTGGGGGAAGAGGATTGAAAACACACACACACACAAACTCTCCAGGAGAGAAAGAGCCAGCTTGTGCACACCTGCCACCCCAAAGGCGCCGACCCTTTGTGACAACTGAACCCTTCTTATAGAGCTTTGTTCTTTGGGCCCCAAGAGACCTGGTATGGTCTGTGTATCAGTTGGTGCACCCCCAGAATTCATACGTGAAGACTAATACCCAGTGTGATGGTAGTAAGAGGTGAGGCTTTGGGGGAAGTGACTGAATCATACTAGAGGAGCCCTTGTGAATGAGATTAGTGCCATTTTATAAAGGAGTATGAAGCAGCTGCCTTGGCCCTCACACTACGTGAGGATGCAGTGACAAGCCATCATCTGTGTGACAGAGAGTGGACCCTCACCAGACACCCAATCTGCAGGCACCTTGACCTTGAACTTTGCACACTCCAGAACTGTGAGCAATAGGCTTCTGTTGTTTATAAATTACCCAGTCTAAGGTATTTTATTATTGCAGCCTGAATGGACTAAAGCAACACCTGAGCCACCAGCCAATGACCAGAAAAGCAGAGGATCTGGAAAGAAGAAATTAATACTGACCAGGTCCCTACTCCCAACCACAAATTTCTGAACCTCAGCTAGGCTCCAGGTGTTGGAAGAAGAAAGTACTTTTGCTGGCCAAGTTTCCCAGGTTGGCTGGACTACATTTTGCAAAAGCACAAAGATGAGATAGGTTATAAATCTCTAAGATTAACCAGGAAAGCTGGTCAATGGGACTTCATTTAGCCATGTGGAATAATAATACTGATAATAGCAAACACTGACATCATATTTAGTGTGTTACATTTATTAACTTAGTAATTAGACTTGTGTGCCTTGCCAATTTGTATTATTCACATTCGTAATTAAGGAAGCTGAAGGCCAAAGAGGTCAAGAAATTGTCTAAGGTTCATAGCTCATAAATGGCAAGATCAGGATTTGAATCCAGGCTTCAGAGTCCAGTTATGGGACTAAAATGCTTCCCTGTTACTGAATCCTTATGCCTGTGCTTAACCAAACCTTATCTGACTTTAATGCCCAATAGCTCCCTACCCCCACCCCAGCTAAGAAGTTTCTTGTCTGCTGAAGGAGCCTACCCTGCTGTCTTGTGTTTTCAGGCATATAGTAGTGACTGCAGAGTGGCTGTCACCCTGGACAGTGGGGGCATTTTCTGCAGAATCATTTTCAGAACCTGTGGCATGTCTGTTAAATACCTTCAGTGGTGGCAACCGCTCTTTTGAAGCTGGGTAGGACATTTGGAACCATTCAGACATTGCTTGGACTCCGTTGAAGAAGGCAGTGATCAAACTAAGAGGAACCATTTTGGGAAAATGAAATGGGGTACACTTTAACAGAACGAGACTGGTTTTCTTCTGTCATTTAAAAAATTGATCTAGATGTAACTTCAAAACAGAAAATTCTCTGCCAAATGTGTGTCATGGTAGTCCTACTACTCCATTCCTTTTTTGTAAGACATTTTTCTAATTATTCTCATTGCATTATATGTGACCTTCATTTACTTTTGTTCTTTCTGCATATCTAGGTTATGAAATTGGGAGAAAAGAGACTGTATCTTTTATTTCTCTGTAGTCCCTTTTAGACCAAGTATATTACTTGGTGATTTACACATAATAAGTACAAAATAGGTATGTTTTCATTAGACTGAGAAGAAACCCTATATATTGAGGAAATTATCCAAGAAGAATTAAGAGGTCTTCAGCCATGCAGGTAAGCTGAAACACAAGGTTGCAGGTGAGGTACAATGGCAAAGTCACATGAGAAACACTTGACCTACTGGAGTAGAGTATCTCTCAAGGGCAGAGTTTATTTAGTTGGATCATGAGATAAGTAGAAAGGTGTGTCTTATGGGCAGGTTAGGCATTACCCTCTAGGCCAGTGGTTTTGATTTTTATTATCATTAATAGTTTTCTCTCTTCCTCCACCTCTCAAAATCCTTCAAACTATATATAGAAACACAATATGTAAAACAGATAAAAATCAAAGGTTTCTCACTAATGTCATGGGGTAAAGGGCCTGGGACTGACTCCCTTAGTGTGGCTCCTCATATACACACGCTAGGTGCCTCTGAGGAATCCTAGGGCTCTCCCAAGGCAGTCTGAACTACTGTAGATGCTGGGAAGCCTTGGATGGCATGTTCCTTTTGCACACTGATGTGACTGTAATCCTTGGCTTCCTGACAGTTCGGAGTATCACATCTCCACTCCTCTCTGAAAGTGTTGTGGAATCGCTATCCCTGTGATATTCTCTACCCAGCAGCTTCTTTGCTAATAGAAGCAACTCTGATCAGGACACCCAAGTACTCAGTGACATCATGACTGGTCTAAGGGAAGGATTCTTAGTTTTATCAGAACACGGATATATTCAATTCCTTCCTTATTGTCGATGGCTGCTCTCACACTATAACAGTGGAGCTGAATGTGATGGAGATCATATGACCCACTAAATTCTCTCCTATCTGGCCCTTTACAGAGAATATTTGCAGACTCTTGCTCAAGTTGGCAACAAGACAACTCTGGCAATCCCATGCCCCTTTGCCGGGGTTAGGAGTAGATACTTTTGATTAAGGAAACTTAAGGTAAATTCTGCTGGATGCATCTCAGAAAGACTTCCTCCTATTGACAAGTGAGAACAACACAAGAAGAAATTTCTTTTTGTCCTCCTCTCTTTCAATCTGTCATGTGAGAAAAGGGTGTTTGGAGCTGTGGCAGCCATGTTGTAATCATGAGGAGTAATTACATAAGCATGATTCCTTTATGTCTCCAAATCTACCTTTGGACTATCTCTTTGCAGACTGTAAACAATAACAATCCTGATGGTTTAAGCAACTCTTCATTGGTTTTTTGTTACTTGCAGCTGAATGTAGATTCCCTGGGTATTTTGTTAAAACCTAAGAGTAAAAGGCAAGAGCATTCTTCTCAGAGCTGTCCCACAGAGGAAATATAGCAAATCTAGTAGATAATAATAATGATAATAATGAAAACTTCTGCATGCCCCTCACTAAACCAAGTACATTATATTTCCTCTCTCATTATAGAATGCAGTGGCAATGCTATTGTTATTATATTATCTCTATTTTATAGATGTACAGAGTGGGGTTTAGAGAAGTTTAACAGTTTGCCTAATTACACAGTAAAGAGGCAGAGCTCACGGTTGCACCCTGGTTTGTTGACTTCAAAAGCCAAGCTCCTGACTGCTGTTTGACACTGCCCATTGAGGTTCACCGCACAACGAGAAATATGGATATTTGCGTGATGTTGAAACGAGTTTTAAGAAGATACTTGTAAAAGAATCAGACTGGTTATTTGATATCAACAGAAGGGCTTATAATCAAATCCAAACTAAGCCACATAGAAGGCAACTGTTTTTCGACAATAATGTGGAGGCAACACCTTCCTCAAAGAGAGAATGTTGGTGCTTCGGCACCTGGCATGTGGTGTTTGGCTGTTTTTGCTCATGTGCTTCTTTCTTTAGGGGTAAGAGGGTGGCAGTAAGTGAGCTATAGGAGTAACCAATAGGCAGGAAGGAAAGCAGCAAGGGAAGTGAAAATCGACTCAAGTGAGCAGAGAAAGGCATGCCAGTTCCTGAAAAATTAAAGGCAGCTGCCATGGGTCCTGAAGTGGAGTTCAGTGGGAACCACACATGGTATACAGAGGGCCATGACGTTCATGCCTCATGGCTACATATGGTGCTTGACCAAGAACTTGGTGACCTTACGGTCAGTGGTAGCCTGAGATCACTTTCTAGTCCATTGTCTTGTTTCAAGGTACTTTGAAAAAATTGCAAGGAGCTAAAGAAAAAGAAACTGCTCGAGTTGTTGGTATGACTCACCTTTGTGTAAAACCGAGCCGCTGTGCAGAAGTGAGTGTTTTTCAAAGTGAGGTCATTGATGCCTATGAACATTTAGCATGTCGGTATTTTCCTCGCTGTGGTAAGGCCCTTTGCTCATGATGAATGGAAATCTGAAGAATTGGGGAAGGGTCAGAGATTACCTTTGTGGTTGTCAGCTCTATTTTAGTGGTTTCCCCTTCGAGCATTACTGTACTGTTTTTAATGCAAAAGAATAATCAAGACCAGCCTGCATCAAGAGCTTACGAAAAAGTATGTGAAATTTAGAGTTTAAATTCCAGATTTAATTGTTAGGCCTATGTTTAAAAGAGAGCAAAGGAGAGCAAGAAAAACGACCCCAATGGCTTATTATATAACATCCAGATGTTTGGCATCAGCCAGACCAGATGAGGGGATGACTTTTTTACCGTTCATCTGCACGCTTTGGCCTCACTATAGACACAGCGGCAGAGAGAGCAGTTATGTAAGAAGCTCTCTGGAGTGGCCTTGTCCTTACTGTCAACTTGCCCTTCAAGAGACCCGTAAACGCTCAGCTGCATTTGTAAGCTTAGATGTGGCAGATTCTTAATGAACACGTGCCTTAGATCTAGCGTGGGCTTGTGGAGCCTCTGGAAGTGATCTGACGATTGGATCCAGCTAGACAAAGCACTGAATGAAATAAATTTTCCCTTCTCATTCAGATGTTTGAAGTTCAGATAGACGTAGATGGGCTTCACAGTACACGAACTAATCTAACCTATCATTAAAATGTGCTTCTGGGCTTTGAAAAAGTGACAGCTGTTTTTCCAAGTGACAGGTAGATGTCCACTTTTCGGCAGGCTTTGTTTGTCAGTGTGTATGTTTGTTCTCACCAGCCATGCCAGCAAAGGGCGACAAGCACCGTTGTGCTCAGATATAAAAACCAAGGCCTGATTAGTGTAAGCATTTGTTGAAAAAGCATTTTCCCTGAACACTAATCTCTACATATCCTGTGGGGAAATCCTTTCAATCCCATACCTGATAAATAAATCTGGCAAGTGAATAAACACTCTCAAGTATCTTACTGATATATAATTCTACCTGTTAAGTGAATCCTGCAGGCCTCTGAGCTTGGGAAGTGTTGTGTACCTTTCAGACTGATTTGGAACAAAGCCATCCAAGGGAAAGAACTGCTTGCTGTGACCCTGCTGACCACTGGGCATTCAACTTCCACCTTTTGCAAGAACCAAAGAGATGATCAGGGCTAATGTGGACGTCACAGACTATGGTGGTTGTTATTTGGTGCTTTTGTTGAACTTCAACACTCCAATAGGAATCATACAATAGTGCAGATCAGAAACATCGCACTCCTTTTCCTTTTAATTTTCCAAGATGGGCAAGAAAAAGTGTGCTAAAGCTGCTTTAAAAATCCTTTCTAAAAGTAAGGCTCAGGTCTCAGGGCCAACATGGTCTCTTCTTTAATGCCCATGCTGTCTGTGCACCCTCCTGCAAGAACCTTGAAATGGTCTCCCTCTGCAATTCTCACATAACTGTGTTATATGATTATGTTGTAGGATCCTGAAGCCAAGGATAGTGTCTTTTCATCCTTGCAAAGATGAGGACCTGGCACATCCATTATTAATTAACTGTGTATTAGTAATTAATTAATACTACATGAATGAACTTTAGTTCTTTATAAGTTTGTATGTATTGGTATGTGAGACACTGTCAGAGAATGTCAGATTCTGTTAGGTTAGAAATTTATTTAAAAACTCATTAGGAAAATTCTCTAAAGTCTTCGATGGGACCCTCAAAGATGGCCAATGGTTTCCTGGCCACATGTAGTAACCGGGCACACCATCCAAAGGCATATCTTTCATGTTTGAAAAGGGACACTATAAAGGAAATTCTCAAGATGTACCCCAGCTCTCTGGATATACACGTGTGCACACACTGAAAATACGTTTACAGACCTTTGAAGTATTCAGTTTCATTGCTCAATGTGGAGAATCAGGCATATTTGCATAATGTTGAAACAAGTTTTAAGTTGATGCTATTAAAAGAATTAGACAACTTGTTTGAGATTAAAAAAAGCCCTTGTATTATTTTTCTATTGTTGCAAAACAAATAGTCTAAGATTTAGTGATCTAATACAACAAATCTTTGTTATCTCACAGTTTCTGTGGGTCAGGAATCTTGGAGTGGGACAGCTGGGTGGTTCTGGCCCACGGTCTCTCACAATGCTACAGTCAGCTTGTCAGCAGGGACTGCAGTCATCCAAAGGCTTGAGTGGGGCTGGAAAACCTACTTTCACCATAGCACACTCACATGACAGTTGGCGGGAGCCCCCAATTCCTCCCCACACTGGCCTTTCCATGGGCTTCTTGATGTCCTTATGATTTGGTGGTTTCTTTTCCCCTGAGTGAGTGATCCGAGGCAAGGTAGCAAGAAGGATGCTATGCACCTTTTACTCTCCAAGGTGCATACCATCCCTACTGCGTCAATTTATTCATTAGAAGCAAATCCTGAAGTCTAGCCAGTTCTAAAGGGGAAGGGAATTGGGCTTCACCTCTTGAAGGGACGTGCACTGAAGACTTTGAAAACATATTTTAAATCTGTCACAGAGCTGTTGCCTTGATTCAGTTCGACAGGTGTATTTTGAGTCCTAGCTGGCCTTTCCAGATGTGCTTGTTAAATATGTAAATCCTGCCTGCTGTGCACACTGGAGGGAGTCCACAGAGAGTTGCCCAATATGAGAAACAGGTTGTCTGAAAATCAGGACCGGTGGTTTGGAGAGTTTGACCTTGTACCTTCTACTTTGAAACCATTTTTATTTTCTATCTACAGCATGGAGGGGGCTCTCCCTGAAATCCACTTTCAGCCTCTCTGAAGAATAATAATAGCACTTACTATTAGTTGTGCTAAGTGCTCTGTGAATACTGATCTATTACCTTCTCACAATTACCCTCTGAGTTAGATGCTCTTATCATCATGCCTGTTTTGCAGATGAGGATACTGAGGGGTGAAACAATTTTCCCAGAGTCACCTGGTCAGTAAATGGTAGCCCTGGAGTTTGAGCTCAGGCAGTCTGGCTCTGGGGGCTGAATTCTTTTTTCTGTACTGTGTTTTAGTGTCTTTCCCTTTAAGTAGACTAATTCTGTTATGTAGCTTTTTATTTCAAGTCAGACTATCTACAAAATACTCCACAAAGTAGGAAGAGATTGAAGCCTGGTGTTTATTACTACCACCACCAGGGCCCTCCATGTCTCCTTCTGGGGTCTGGAAACCATTCCTTTCTGGCTCCTTCTGTCCCGAGAGTAGTAATAGCTCCCCATTTGTGGCATGCAGAATAATGGCCCCCAAAGATGATTGTCCTAATTCCTAGAACCTGTGAACATGTTACCTTGCATGGCAAATGGAACTTTGAAGACATAATTAAGAGGATTTTTTGTTTGTTTGTTTTTGAGATAGGGTTGTGTTCTGTTGCCTGGGCTAGTATGCAGTGGCATCATCATAGCTCACTGGAACCTCAAATTCCTGAGCTGAAGTGATCCTCCTGTCTCAGTCTCCTGAGTAGCTAGGACTATAGCTGCATGCCACCATGCCTGAATAGTTTTTCTTTTTCCCTTCCTTTCTTTCCTTCCTTCCTTCCCTCCCCTCCCTCCCTCTCTCCCTTCCGTCCTTGCTTTCTTTCCCTCCTTCCCTTCCTTCCTTCTTTCTCCTTTTTTCCCTTCCTTCCTTCCTTCCTTCCTTCCTTCCTTCCTTCCTTCCTTCCTTCCTTCCTTTCTTTCTTTCTTTCTTTGACACAGGGTCTAGCTCTTGCTGAGGCTGGTCTTGAATTTGGCCTCAAGAGATCCTGCCACCTTGTCCCTTGAAGCGTGCTGAGATGACAAGTGTGAGCCAGTGTGCAACCTAAGTTAAAGATCTTGAGATGAAGAGATTATCTAAGTGTCAGGGAGATAAAACATCTTCTCCTTGCCCTCTCAGGCTCATTGGATAGTACCTCTCTAACAGAAGACAGATGAACAAGAGAAAAGCATACACATTTATTTAACATAAATTTTGTGTGACACAGGAGCCTCTGTAAGGAAGTGAAGACCCAAAGAAACAGTTAAATTGGAGTGTTTTCATAGTAGGTTGATGAAGAATGGAGAGTCATAGGAAATATGCTAGAGTGGAAAAATAACGCAAGCTAAGGGTGATAACTGGGGGAGCAACAAGGCCTGTGCAGACTCTGCTCAGTGTCCCCCACCTTCGAGGTAAGGATGATCCCTTCCTCCAGGTGAGGGCACCTCTCTCATGAGGGTCTCATGACCTGCTTTAGGGCAGAAGAGCAGGGAAAGATGAAGAAACTTCCTGGACAAGCTACTTCATAAATTCTTTCAGTTTAATATATTCAGTATGTCAAGGTGCAATATTTGGGAGTAAGTGTGTCCTGAACCCCATTACAATTGTTCTTAATAAGGACCCATATAAGGGACAGAGAAAGGAAGGAGGGTTGAGTTGGAGAGAGATTTGAGGTTGCTCTGCTGATGGCTTTGAAGATGGAGAAAAGGGTTTTGAACAGAAGATAGGGGCAGTGTCTCACAGCTGGAAAGGACAGGGACACCAAGTCCTCTCTGGAGGCTCCAGGAGTGCAGCCCCATTGATACCTTGATGTTATGCCAGTGAGACCCATCTTGGACTTCTGACCTCCATAACGGTAAGCTAATAAACTTGTATTGTTTTAAGTCCAAAACCAAAATCCTAAAACTTTACAAAGATGATAAAATTCACGCTGCTACCCTGCTGTTTTTACATGTTATAATAAGAGAGAAATTACTTCACTACATCTTATTAGAGATTATATAATTACATAAATTTGGCACATGCTTAAGTACCAGGCTGTGGGGTACAAGCTCTGCTTTCCAGAAACTTAGCAACTAATTTGGAAGAATAGGTACCCACTTAGAGAGCAAGCAAAATTGGAAGACTTAGCTGAAAGGCGAGTGCATGCAGTCCTGAGGATGAATGCTAGAGAAATGTGGAACCAGGCACAGTCAAAGATGGCTGGGCAGCTGAGTGTCTTCTGCGTCTCAAAGGCCACAAGGAAAGCAAGAAATAATATTGCTAATAGGTAGTACTAGACACACCGAATTCCGGAAGGTATCAAACAGTTCTCTGCTTTTCTCATGGGCTGCTTTAAACTGACTTAGAACAGTTGTGCCCCAACTTTCCCTGTTTTTCCTATTTCATGCTCCTCCCACCCCGGGGCCTCTCCTGGATGGGCAGTGGAGAGTCTTACACCATCGTGTTCCCTTTCATTAGATTTGGACCCATCAGACGGATGAGCGTGCCCAGAGTGATGGAGCTTTCCCTTTATAATTACAGCCCCCCTCCTTTCACCCACTGCTTTGGGGGGGACTGGGGGAGGAGTGGGTGAGGCCGTCAGACAACCAACCCGCTTGTCTGTCCCAAGTGGACTTCAAGGTCTCATGGACCTTGGAGAAGGGTGGTGTATAAGCTCGTGGAGAGGAGTAGAGAGGACTCCAGGCTGAGAGGGGGAGGTAGGAAAAGGGGAGGGAAGAGATTCATGGGCTTATTGGGTCACAGAGTTCCTCTAGGGAAGATGAAAGAAAACTGGTGAAGGTGAGAATGATAAGACCCTGGCATGCTAGGACGACCTGTAGTGACCACGTTATTCAAGGGAGTGTCTGAATTATTCCATTTTCCATTTTTCAGCCTAGTTTTGGACATTATTTAAGTGTGGCTAGAGAAATGGAATGTGGTTGCTGGAGGGAGCCCTAGGGCCACACATGGGAGAATTCCCAGGCCACCCTATGCCTCTTCCTGCAGCACTCAGAGCACTGCCCTGGAAATTCTGCAGCAGACCCCTAAGAGTAATTGCCAAGCCTTGGAAATAATTAATACACTTACTAGTCAGAACCACATCCCAGTGTACATAGGTATGTCCCAGGGTGGGCAGCTCAACTATTTGTCACATTTTCCAGGAGGCTGCCCAGAGCCCCACGCCTGCTGTGATTT
Source organism: Loris lydekkerianus (assembly GCA_963574355.1). Classification (NCBI taxonomy): domain Eukaryota; kingdom Metazoa; phylum Chordata; class Mammalia; order Primates; family Lorisidae; genus Loris; species Loris lydekkerianus. The sequence continues at coordinate 65,837 of CAUYPK010067868.1, read as the reverse complement.
TTGCAGCTGATCGCACAAGTGTCTGGCCACGTTAGTGTTGATTCTGGGCCTAGCTGTCATATTGCACTCCCCCAAAGAAATATTTGCCTGTTTTTTTTTTGTTTTGTTTTTTTTTTTTTTCCCAAATATTTAGAACTGAATTCTGTACTTCCTGCTCTGTGGACATCAAATATAAATTATTTCAAGCCTGTCCTTTGAGTCTGCAGAGACCGAACTGAGTGCTTTTTTCTAAGCGAGTATTTCATGAGGCCTTTTTGGAAGGGCTGGTTCCCTTTCTGTTCCTCTCCGATATATTTCTTTGGTTCCCACAGTCCTGATGTGAAGAAGATCATCTGTCTTGGCGGCAATATCTCATATCCAGAATCTCTCTCATTTTTATAAGTGAAAAAGGAGATATTCACACATACTTTAAACATATGGGGTCCTTACAAAAATATTTTTTAATTTAGAGTGAAATTTAGTATGAGAAGGCTCCATATTAGACCCCAGCCATTGAGATTTAGAGGGTTACCCAAAGGTCTTCATTATAAGATTGGGACATTTATCAACTGTTCCTATGGATAGGGGTCAAGTGACATAAGTGCCTACAGTGTAGCCAAGAAATGAGAAAAGAATTTGAAGAAATCAGCCCAGCGTATACTGCAATACAGGGGAGAGCCTGGTAGGAAAAATGTGTTTATTAGCTAAAAGGGTTAGTGATTTGAGCCTTATTTAAATGATGAATTTTCCATTCTCCCCCTCTCTGCCTTTTGTCCTTCCATGTAGCTTCCATAGCCAATTTCAACTTAAGAACACGAGTCCTAGAGTCAGAGGACTGGGATTTGAAACCCAGCTCTACTCTTTACTAGCTGTGAGACTGATGCCCAAGGTATTGAACATCTCTAAGCCTTTGTTTTATGAACTAGAAAACTGTAATAATACTACCACCACCACTAACAACACTTGTGTCTATCCCGTAGGGTTATTTCAAAACTCAAATCATGCAATTCATGTGGCTTGTTTAGTATCTGGCAGGTGAAAAGCAGTCAAAGATGGCAGGTTTTGCTATTAGTAAGAGCAGTAGTAATATTTTATATTGTTTGTAATGGATTGGAAGGTCTGGAGTATTTTAAATAAGATAATGCTGGTGGGGTGACTTTTTTAAAAGAGTCAAGAACATTTCTTGTTTGAGATCAGAATCAATGAAGTGTTTTCTTAGTTCCTTATAGGCACCCTCATTGTATTTAGCTCCATGGAGATTTACTGCCCAGCTTACAGGAGAAGCCTACATACATGCTAAAGTGTGTGTGCACCACATGTTGCTTCACATGTACAGCATTGCAGAATGCAGAAGGAAGCATGTGACTGCCAATGAGGGTGCCCCAGAGAAGGTAGATGCTCTTTTCAATCCTTGCCAATGGACCACAACCCATTGAAAGACCTTTTTCTTAACTCCAATGCCAAGTAAATGGCATCAGGGTGAATCATTTCTCAACAGTGTTGTCTTTCTTCTTCTGTTTGGTGTGTTCTATAATAGGACTCATGTAAGTTTTAGGGGACAAAGTGACAACAATCATATGTATGGCTTGAAATAGCTGCACTTCAGGTCTGAACTATTACACAAGGGAAATCATACTGGTGCCTGTCCCAGCCGCTTAAAGGATGACAAGATCACTGCTCACCATCATAAAAAGATTTGCTTTCTGATTACACATCACTTATTTTGGCTATACGGAAGAACTTGACAGCAATCTAGAGGAAAATGAAATTGGGAAAAGACAGGAAAAGTTGGGGAACAAATTTGTGTTATTGATATGAATGGAGGTTAGCACCTCTGATTCATGGGGTGGTTTTCAATGACATTGTCAGGCATAGCAGTAATCAGAAGTCAAGGTTTTGGGAGAACCTGAGCAAGGATGCAGAGGGGTTCTCCTGACACCTTTCTCAGAAGCTGCTGGGGGCACCATGCTTCTAGTACCCTTTCTCAGGGGAGCCCCTACTGTTCAGGCAGGATTTTTCATGCTTTGGAAAATAAAACAAGAGTCTGCAATGTTCCAGGAGAAAGAAACAATACTTGCAGCTTCTGTATAAGGGAAATTTTGATGTATTCTGGGAAACTGAAAGACAAGCAGTATGAATGGAGGAGGGGGAGTTAAAGGGGAGAGAAGCAGGCAGTGGAGAAGAGAGCTAGGCAGGGGCAAGTTCTTGCTTACGAACTCACAAGGTCATATTCAGGGGTTTAGGTGTTCACGGTAAAATTATTGGTAAACTGCTGCAGATGGTTAAATTGTGAAGTTACAACTTGATACCTGTTCATATTTAGGGAGATTTCTAAGAAACTTCAGGACACTCCCTGAAATGTTATTACAGACCTCATCAATACTCAAGCTGGAGTGATAACAGCTTGTCTCCCAACATCATCCAGTCTGCAGGAGGGCACAGCATTTCAAAGGGCGGTCTCCCTTCACCACCCTCTCAATGGGTCTTTTTTCAAAATTGAGCTTATTATTTTCAGGAAGACTCGAAAATATTCTGTATTGAGCCCCCAGGTTAGGATAAAGGGGAAGGTCTAAATGAAATTGCACCTTGGAGATTTTCTGAATTAGGAAATCCCAAGAGTGTAACCTGGAGGGAACATAGAGACCACATGAGACCTTAAGAAGTCTTTCAAATGCCACTAAAAAATTTCTCCAGGTCCTTTTAGGTTAGTCCAAATATGTCTATAATGGTGCGTAAGAAACCAACAGACCCCACTGACAAGATTGACCTGTTTGAAGCAAAAGTAGGTATGTAGCTTTCTGGGTCAGCTCAAGTTTAGTTATGTTGCAGTAGCAGACAGTCTCCAATTTTCAGTGTCTTACCAAAAACAAGGTCTTGTTCTCTCTCAAGTCACAGTTCTCAGGCCATCTGGGCTCTGTTCTGTGTTGTTTTGATTTTGGAACTTAGGCCAAGGGAGTAGTCCCTATCTGAACCTCTTAGCCTCATGGCAGAGAGAAAGCTTGATGACGTGACCATGTGGTAGTTCTGAAAGCTCTTACCAGGGTGTGGCATGGGACACTTTCATCCACACTTTACTGGTCAAATCAAATCACATGGTCAAGTATAATCTTGGCAGGAAGGGAAGTATAGTTGTCTGAGGATACTGGTCTATAAGGACAGGCCCTGACTATTATAAACAAACAATGCAATGTGTAACAATGTCACAATTTGCTTTGTCTTGTATTGTGTTATTGACTTTAAGGTGGAAACTGAATAATGATCTTACATTAGTAGAGCTGAACACTTTCAGAAACTGTAATCCAAAACAGGATTCAATCCCTGAAAATTAGTGTTATAAGCATTCTTTTTAAAAGGATGATGTCTGAATGCCTGATATGAGTACTTTAGAAGTGATTAAACACAATCTTATTATAAGAAAGAATATTTAACAAAAATGAGTTTGCCATTCCTAATCTGATGTTGTACCTATCTCTCAAAAAATTCAAGACTGACTGCTAGGAGGATTTTTATGCAAAAGAAAGTTTTTTTGAAAAGGAAATCTTATATTTCTTTCTTCAAATTAGAGTGAATGAGATGAAAAGAATATATTGCTAACATAATTTTATTCAACATATGTTCCATGAAAGAAAGTCTGTATTTTGTGGTTAGCTATGGAATATGAAACTTTATTTCTACCAGTGATGAAAAACACACACACACACACAAAAACCCCCAAATAATACAAAAAACTAAGCACAGCTTATGTGAATCAAGAAAAGAAGATGCCAAGCAGCGAATGTATATATGTTCTATCAGCTCATGGCTAGATTATTATGCTGCCCCACTGGGCTCCTCTGCATCCACCTTGACCCCCTGAAGTTTGTTCTCCACACAGCAGCCAGTGTGAACTTTCTGAAGTTCAGAGCATCTCAAGTGCTGCTCAATCTGCTCAGAACCCTCTAAGGAGACCCAACACTCGCACTAAACAACACCCAAGTTCTTCCCATGTGGAGTCCCATGCAATTTACTTGACCTCAGCTCTTACCATGGTGCCCCTCCCGTGCAGGCACACTGACTTCCCTGCTTTCCTTCCTCCTGGCTCTCCTGTCTCAGGTGCTTTGCCCTGGCTGTTCCATCTACAGCAGCCCCTGACTCCAGAAATGCTCAGCACTCTCATGGTGAGACGTGGTGAGTCCAAATGACAGTGAACCTCTTTGTTTGACTGAAGAGGCCCTCCCTGACCACGTTGTCTACCCCAGTGCCTGGACTGTCTTCGCCCTCCTACTCTGCCTTACTTCTTCTTTGTAGTATGTATCACCCCCTGACTTACCAGAGACATGCTCATTTTTCCTCTCCTTTTACTAGATTGTAATGTCCAACAGAGTGGTGACTTCACGTCATTCACTATTTTATCTCTGATGCCAAAAACAGTAAGAAGCATTGTTTTTGTTTTTCTAGTAGATGTACAATAAAATTTGTGAGATGCCAGGTATGGTGGTTCAAGCCTATAATCCCAGCACTTGGGAGGCTGGGACAGGTTGATTGCCTGAGCTCACGAGTTCGAGACCAACCTAAGCAAGAGACCCCATCTCCAAAAAATAGCTGGGCGCTGTGTCAGGTGCCTGTAGTCCCAGCTACCTGGGAGGCTGAGGCCAAAGGATCGCTTGAGCCCAAGAATTTGAGGTTGCTGTGAGCTAAGATGCCACAGCCCTCTACCAAGGTGACCAAGTGAGATTCTGTCTCAAAAATAAATATATAAAATTTGTGAGATGAATGAAAGGAACTTTTGTAGCTATTCCTAATCTCATCAGATCTGTGTAAATATTTAATGTTTCATTAATAAAAAATTAATGAAAATATACTTCCCTGCCTAAAAGATTAACTACACAACATATGATTTTTAGAAAATCCTACATATTGAATGTTTTAAAACAAAACAACAAAAAATGTAATCCCATAATTTTCTCTGCTTTTTGTTAGTTTTCTTTTGCAAAGTCTCAGTGTTTACAGTACCCAGAAGCATGACAGAAGATCACAGAGTCCTAAATAACGGGTTGGATGAGACATGAAAAAGCTGTGGGATACATTTCCACATGAGTGATCAGTACTTCTTTGTAAAGTGAACATAGTAAATTATAGTTATAACAACAATTATGAGAGTAAAAAATATAGCAAATATAAGGACTATGGGAAAATGACTACAGTTGAGCTGCTCAAAAGTGAATGCAGGGCCTGAACAGGTTGATAAGACAACTACGGAAGGATGACTACATGAAAACCATAAATAAATGATCAGACTGAGAATAAATGCATCCACTCTAAGGCTGCACACTCCAAGGTGGACCGTATAAATGAGTTGCAGATTGGGTCTGCAGTAACCTTGGAAAATCACTTCCCGAGTTTCCCTCTTCTTCCATTTCCATGAAGCCAACTGTAACCACTTTTCTCCACTTTGATGTCACCCTCTGATGATCTGCCATGGCACGCATGAATTGTTCCATCTGAGTTTTCATTCACATGGGGAGCTGTTGAGTCACAACATAGGGTACTCTTTGCCCAGTTTCTCAGTCTAAGCTCCTTCAGGATGCTGGCCATGTTTTGTGTTAGTTTTCTATCGAGCTCAGCAGCCCCATGGTGAGACATGGTGAGTCCAAATGACAGAATGGAAAGATTGAGTTGGATTTTCTTTGCAGATTTAACTAACCCTTTGTAATAATTATTAGTGATAAAAATGCTTTGCTCTATTGATTGAGTATAGAGATGGTTGACCATGACCCAGAGCCCAAAACTTAGTAAATTCTCCTCATTTCCCCCAAATAGAAACCCTTGGCCTGGCTGAGTACATTGGTTACACAGGATAAATGGATCTCACGATATGGCCTTGAAGAAGATATCCCAAGCCCAGCTGGGCATGGCTACCATCTTTGCTCAATTAGAAACTACCAGTTGTAACAAGTTTTACCCTTGGCTGATAGGACCTGAAAATTGTTGAGCAGGCCCAGGTCACATGATGGAGCACACCCCATGTATTTCTCCTCCAGCCATGAGATAATACAAACATCTTCATGTTCTATTCCAGATGCCAGATCCTGTAGCTTTGGGAGACTAGACTATGGTGATGATCTAAAATATCATCCTGTCCTTTTCTGTTAGAAAGTCTAGGTACTGCATGCTTGTTGTAGAAGGCAGAGAGGGGGAATTCATGCATGCAAATGCATGTGTGTAAAATGTGTCCTATAGTACCAGGCACACCCTGGATGCTCCGTAGAGGTCATTGCAAATAGCCTTGTGAAAATCTTGCTGAGTAAGTGTTCTAATCCTCGGTTTAGAGGCAAAGGAGTCAATGCTCAGAGACGTTTAGTAGCTGTCCTTATCAGTCAGGGTCTTGGTAGGAAATCCAGGCTTAACCATAAAAGGCTTAATGGAAAAGTTTCATGAAGGCAGCACTTGAGAGAGGGGCAGCAGGCTTCCAGGAGATGCCTGGGGATGGGGAGTCAGCTGGGGCTGAACAGTCCTGGGAGGTCTTTACTAGCCCGAGGCCTGCAGGGCCAAAGCTGTCAGAGCCTGTGATGTGGCCAGGTCAATCCAACCCATTGCCCTATGGGAAAGCCAGGACAAGGAGAGCAGGTGGCCTTGTCCTGGGGTTCAGCCTCTCAGGCAGGCCAGAGATAAGGATGGATTTGGGGTGGACAGTGATCTGGGAATAATAAGCACATCTTCCAGTGTGGGAAGTGGTTTATAGCCAGCTACAACCTTTCTGTCTTCCAGTCTTTGCTAAGAGGGGACAAGGAGGAGAAAATCTTTCCGTCTTTCCTTTGTCCCGTGTACCCTCACTCTGCCACAACACTCTAGACCCTGGGACCCAAGTCAATAAGCCCCAACTCCCACCCTCGAGGCAGCTACAGCAGCATCTTTTTATTATGGAGCTTGTGCCATTAGGACGCTCTGTTTGCTAAAGCTCTTTACAATTTTATTAAACAAACTAACAAAAAAAGGTTCCATATGTGAAGACCTTGCAGAGCCCATGGGGAAGAGTATGGCCCAAGTCTGCATCTTCCTTCTGGAGCCAGTTAAACTGGAAGCCGCCTCCCTCCAACTGACCAAGCCCCAAGCTTTGGCTGCTGTCTTCTTTCATTTACTTTTTAATGTATTTTTTCACTTTGCCTCAATCAAAACAGACTTACGTATTTATGCTGCTCCTTTTGGGAGGCCCTTACACCTGGGCATTTTCATGGAAAATGGGGTGCTTGGGACAAAGCCCTGTAGCCAGCTGCCCCCTGCCTTGGCCAGGGAGACCCTCCTCAGACAAGAGAAGAGTCAGAGACGGGACTCCACCCGGCCCTCCTGTCTCCTTGTACGCAGAACTGGGGCAAAACACTTAAGCCTTTCTCTGCACCCCCATTTATAAAATGCACGCAATGACCCCTTTTGCTTTGAAGGTGAGTATGAAAGCTTTTGTGCATTTCTCAAGTACTTGAACCCCCCCTCCCCATTTGGTGAGCGCAGAGTGCAGGGCACGCTGTGTGCTTCTTATTCACAGGGCACATCCACTTGAGTCTCCGCACACACTCGCCATTTTCCCCAGTATTATTGTCTTAAGTACTCTTCAAGAAGAATTTCGCTGAGGCTCCCATGTTGACATCTTACTAGTGTTTGGAGAGCCAGCCTTGGTAGTTGTTTGTTCCTTTGGATGAAAGCCTGGAATCGCTCTATTAAACATTCTGCATTCAGCGGAGGAAGGAGGGGAAGCCTGTCTGCTGAGAAGGGAACGGGATTTTTCCACAGTGTAGGGTGATGTGGGAAGCACTGCAGTGCCGGGTCAAGCATGGGGGACTGGGTTGCAGCAACTCCCCCCCTCCAACCCGTCTGCCAAGCAAAAGCATTTGGGCTTCAGACTTTCTTTCTCTAACTCTCTGCCACTGTTTCCCTTCTTGGTTCTTGATTTTTGCCTTGTTGCCAGAGAAACCAGCAGAAAGGAGGGAACTTGGAGATTGAGAGAGCATCTCACATGCCTCATATTTGCATACAAGGGAGCCCAGACTTCTGAGTATATTAGGGCAGAGCAACAGTGCCTTTTTCTGGCCGATCGGGGCATCACTGGCAGACCAGTAGAACAGGGACCTCTCAAAGAGTCAGAAAATATGGGGATTTTTAATCTCAACTTTGTCTGGAACCAGCTTTGTGACTTTGGACAAATCACTAAACATCTCTACACCCAGTGTCCTCAGTTATAAAGATGAGAGAATAGCAATATCACCAGGGTTTTGTGAGGTTCATTCATTCATTCAGCTGTGTTGGGGCTGTCACAGCAGAGACTCAGTCCCAGCTTCACCATGTTTCCGTCTATGGGGGAAATGGACAGGAAACAGGCAACACATTTGGTAAGTAAGTATAGTATTCTACAACAGGGGTGAGGAGAGAGAGCCAGGTCACAGGAGGAACACTTAATCCCATCCCGGGTGGTTAGGGAAGACTGCCTGGAAGAAGACACAGCTGAAGTAAGAACTGACAGATGGAAGAAGTTGGCTGGGAAAGGGGTCCAGACACACAACAGGGCATTGACCGTCACTTCAGAACAGCTGGTGGAGAGAGAGAGGAAGAGTGGTCTGGGTCAAGGGCACAGGCAGTGCAGGGGATGGTGGAGTGCCTGCCTGGCAATGTCAGCAGGCACATCATTTAGAGATTGTACTAGGAGATTTAAACACCATCCTGGAACAATGTGGCGCATACATACTTAAAAAAAAAAAAAAAAAAAAAAAAGAGCTAACAAAATTACATGTGCGCTATAGGACAGCACTTAATCTGCAATGTGGAAGCCGAATTAGGGAGGGCGTGCTTCATTCTCTCCTGCAGACCCACTTGCTACCTTTCTCCACTCTGCTCTGAGCTCCCGTGGCCAACAGCTTTTGGACTGCTCTGCCCTCTGGTTTCCAGATAGCCTCAGCCTGTAGGAGACAAAAGCAGATGAGAAAGTGGGAGGAGAGAGAAATGGGGGTATCTGTTCCCCAGCTCCCTCCCTGCCAGGGCTGCAGAATGGCAGTGGCTGCATTCCCCAGCCGCAGGCCTCAGCTCTCTCTCAGTCATATTTAATAAGAGTGCCCTTCAGGTCTGGCCACCTCAGTTTCCCCACAGTTGTGAGCCCCAGCCCTCCCAGAGAGAAATGGGCACACAGAGAGTGTGTCAACACCCACTGAGAGTGTAGCATGTGACACTTGGAAAGAACTCTAAAATAAAACAGCCTGTTGGAGCAGGTGGATAGGCAAGGCACGTGCCTCCGATTTTTTTTTTTAATTGTGGTAACATTTACCATAAAATTTACCACCATAACCATTTTTAGGCGTACAGTTCAGCAGTGCTAAATTGATTCACATTGTGTTAACCAAGTCTCCAGAACTCTTTTTCATCTTATAAAACGGAAATTTCTGAACCCATTAAACAACAGCTACCCGTTCTCCCTGCTCCCAGCCCCTGGGAACCACCATTCCTAGTTTGGCTACTCCGGGACTTCATGCACTGAGGTCACATAATACATTGTCCACCCCAACCTCCCTCCTGCCACCACACTATCCACAGTTCTGCCTTCTGTGGTTTCAGTTGTCCTGGTCAACTAAGGTTCAAAAATACGAAATGGGGAATTCCAGAAATAAATAATCCCAAATGTTTAAATGGCTGACAGCTCTGAGTATTGGTGAAATCTATTCTCTCCCGTCTGGGATGTGAAGCCTCTCTTTATCCAGCGTCCCCGCACCATGTAGTATATATGTATAGGGAAAAACAGTGTATATGGAGTGTGCTACCGTCTACGGTATCAGGCATTCACCAGGACGGGAGAGCTCACCCCTGAGGATAAGGGGAAGCTGCTTGTCTTTCTGTGGCTAAATTATTTCCCTGAGCACGCTGGAGCTTGCGTCAGAATTTCCTTCCCCTGTAAGGGTACGTGTCCCTATTTAACGCGGCAGCCTGTTTCCCAGTTCACAAAAGCCTTCATGCCTATTTTTCCTTTCATACTCCTTTTCTCTGCATTGCAGCCCAGGAGCGGTTACTGCCCCCAGGTTGCAGCTGAGGAAACAAGCCTGGAGGCTCTGGGACCACCCAGAGAGTGAAGACTGAGGTCAGAAACGCGGCCTTCCATCCCGGGTCCAGTGTGCCGTCCTGGAGTACAGCTGCATGGGCATAGCCCTGGCCGCAGCCTGGGAGCAGGCCACAGGGCGCAAGTATGGGGAATATGGCCTGGGGCGGGGGACCCCTTGGCAGAGATAGAGCAGATCTGGGGCAAGTCCCTGACCGGGTGAAGTAGAGAGAAGGCCTGGGATGGCTGAGCCCAGCTCTGCTCCCAGTCTAGGCAGTTGTCCCTGCTCACTGTCCCTCGGGACAAAGGAGAGAGGATTGCTACCCAGGCCCAGGACTGAGAGCTGCAGAGCAGGCCAGTCCTCAGAAGACGAATCCTCAGGTTATTGTTCCAGGATCAGAGCAGCGGGAAGGGAGAGACAGGTCATGAGCAGGGATCTGAAAAACGCAGCAGCAGTGGGTGAGCTGCGTCTCAGTGCGGCCAGTGGGAGTCAGAAGCTTTTCATGAACTGAGTGAACTCTCCTCTCTGCAAGATTCTATTTGGGCCATCTTGCTGTGGTTAGTGGGGATTACCTTTGAAACAGGCCTATCATCTCTCTCTTAGTATTCCTGTCTGGTCCACAGGAATACTCCGAGGAAGCTCCGAGGAAGAATAGACCTCGTGTGCTTTGGGGAGCTCACTCCCCATCCCCAGCCCTAGCTGCTCTCTGGACACTCCTGGCAGCCCAACTTGTAAGTGGTAACACTCTTACCCTTTAAACTGCTGAATAAACCAGACAGCTGGAATATAAATAATATTCCCTGGGACCCAGGCTTGGTCAGAGGAGGAAATGAACAGGGGTTTGCTTGCCTCTGGGCTCCCAGCAAAAAACTGCTTGCTATACTGCCCAGCTCAGTCCTCCCATTCGGTGGTTGTTCTGGATGGAACATTGGTGTTGGTCATGGTTAGGGGACAAGCTATCCTGATTAATCATATATTCTGGTTAAAAGTAAGCTATAGTGTTTGAGCTCTGAGCTTATCTAGCTGCTGTTTCCCCGTAGTGTTATTTTTACATTTTAAGAATGATTGACAGACAAACTATGGCTATTCAATCATAGGTTATTTTGGAGATGCTTTCTCAAACATGAATAAAAAAACTTGTTACTTCAAAAAAAAAAAGTGAGCTATAGTTATCATTTATAGAGCACAACTTTTCAAAAAGAATCAAGATACTAGAAAATACTCTCAACAGTAAATTACAAGTAGCATGGTCCAATCTATCTTTTAAAATACTAAAGCCACTTTTATTTTATTGGGAATATCATTAAGAGCCCCATGTACCCAAGAATTGGTAAAACATGCAAACGCTAGTTAATGGAAGGCGGGATAAACAGCATTTAAAAAAATTTTTGAGACAGAATCTCACTCTCACTAGGAGAGTGCCATGGCACCATCATCATCCTGATAGCAACCTCATATTCCTGGGCTCAAGCAATAGTCTTACCTCAGCCTCCCAAGTAGCTGGGACTACAGGTGCCTGCCACAACATCCAACTATTTTTTTTTATTTTTAGTAGAGATGGTATCTTGCTCTTGCTCAGGCTGGTCTCGAACTCCTGAGCTCAGATGATCTACCCACCTCAGCTTTCTGAGTGCTAGGATTACAGATGTGAGCCACTTCACCTGGCCTGAGAAACAGCTTTTAATGAACTTCCCATGTCTTGATTCTATCATACATTAATTTTTTTAAGAGACACTTAAAAAAAGTGTTTGAATTAAGATTCCGTAAGCTAACAGAGAAGAGGGACCTCAGGGGCAACTTCGGCCAACTCTGCATTGGACCCGGAATCCCCTCTCTACACTTTTTGGCGTTTCTTCCTGCCTCTGCCTTGGCACCAAGGGTAGGGGCGGGGAAGCCCCTACCATTCCATTTATGAGTTTACTGCTGGAAAATGCCCCCTCTTCTTATCTTGGACACTCTGCAAAATACACTCCATTTCTCTGTTTTCAGATAATCAGGACATTCATACATTCACATCTCCACTTTCCCTTTAGTTGAAACTGTCACTTCCTGAAAACTTCCTCAAACGTTTGCAGATCATCTTTTGAATATTTCCTTGTTTGTGGGGGCTCCAAAGGCAGCTATGAAGACACTTCTAGTTAATCCACTGCTGAGTGCCACGGGAGCCCCCTTCCTTCCTTCTGGATTGGATATTTCTACACAGGGACCTGTGAGCACTGGCTTTTCCAGGTCATTCTCCCGGGTTCAAATCCCGCGTCTGCCACTTTCTACTTCTTAACCTGGGCAAGCAGTAAACTTCTTTAAGGCTCAGTTTTCTAATCTATTAATTGGGTTGATTATAGTATCAACCTCATAGCCTCACCAGGTTCTGGCAGTTAAACTGATACATGGAAATACTCAGCACAGACATGGAACATGGTAAATTCTCTCTCATTGTGGCTGCTTGTGGAACAGTCATCGTGAACACAGAAGATGAAGCCTGTATGGCGAGGTTTGCATCTCAGCTCAGGCTCAAATTTTGATCCCACCACCTGTGAGTTCAAGGGCCTTTTGTAAGTGGCTTAAACTCTTTGTGCCTCAGTTTTTTTGTCTGCAAAATGGAAATAGAGGTTTTGTATGAGGATTAAATGGAGCTATTATATGTAAGATGTTTGAAACGGGGCCTAAAAAATAAAAATGGCATCTGAGCACTATTATTATCATGGTTTAAAAATGCATCTTATTTTTAAAATAAGTCACATGAAAAGGTTTGACCCATATTGGAGCTATGGCCCCTCTTCCTCTGATGGTCTATGCATGGAGAACTCTCACCATTTACATCTCTGTGGCTCAAACGACCCCCTTAGCAGAGCACCTCGAACGTGGTAAGTGCTTTTATCAGTAGCAGTCTTAACTTTCAGAATCCTGTCTTTCCTCTGTGCTATTTGGAATCTGCTTTTTTGGATTCTGGATAATTTGATTACATACTTTCTCTCCAGATGTCTCTGCTTGAGGGCTGCTGCTTCTGAAACTGCCCAAATTTTTCCAGGTAGAATCAACTCCCCACTACAGCACACCCACCACTGCACCAGAGGTGCTGCGTTGCTGTGGGTTTATACAACCTCCTTCCCTTTTAGACTCTGGGCCCCTCAAAACAGGGCTGTGCGAATTGATTTCTCTATATTTATTGTGACCAGGCCTCCCACCACCATGAATATAAATGAGGGCACATTTAGATTAATACCCAATTCTTCATGCTCTTGTCCCATGGCCAGTTGGCAAGAAATTTTTCCTTTTTCCAGAAGCCACTTAGAAAGAAACCATTTTGGAGCAAATGCTGTGCTTAACCTAGCCCAGAATTCCCACCTGCAAGAAAAACAATAACATTGGAGAAACTCACTTCAACTAAAAAGTATTAATATTTCCAACATGATTGTTATCATTACTTCTAAAGTAGCAAGTTTACTTTCCTATAAGTATTAGGAAATAATACTAAGCCTCCCTTGGTGATCAATCTTCTCCATCTCTCCCTCCCCAACCACTAGCTTATTATTAGGAAGTAATACTTATAGGAAAGTAAGCATTTTCTTTTCTGTATTCCAACTGGCATGATATGGTATGAAGTGTTTTTATTTTATATGAAAAAATAGGAAAAAATTAGTTGAGAATAGTTTGTGAAGGCTGTCCAGAAAGTATCTAGCCATTGTTAATGGAACATAGTAAAACTTCTCTAAGTCAACCACACAAGGGACTGTAACCAACCGGTCAGCATACGGAGGTGGTCGATCTAAGGAACGAGGCTTCTTGTACTGATACGTACATATGGTGCCTGTCTGGTCTGTGAAAATTAGGTCAACTTAAAGAGGTGGTCAAGGTAGGGAGGAGGTCAACTGTGGAGGTGCTACCGTACATGTCCCTGTTTTTCATAGTACATGGATGGATATTTTCCGGACAGTCCTCATATTTCTCTACTGTTTGCTATTTCTACAGTAAGTATGTACAACTTTTATAATAGAAAAGAAAAGTGTTTCTGTTTTGAAGAAAAGCATTAGGGAACTGTTGGAGATTGTGTGTGTGCGTGTGTGGTGATTATCATTTGGAAATAAAGAATTTGATACTTGTAAAGCGGAAAAGTGCCATGATGGATACTTACTGGGGTAAACATGAAAACAGTGGCTAGAGAGGACTATAGACATGGGACTGTCATTGGCCATGAGCGGTCAGGAACTTAAGAGGTAGTGTCATGTGGTTCATATGCAAAGAACTTGTCCCTGAGTGCCTAACATATGTGGGGGAATGACTTAGAGGTTGGCAGAGAGGGAACAGGCAACAGTATCCCCAGATAGTTCAAGTTTCAAAAGCTTCAGAGGATGCCTGCTCGCTGTGCACATACAGGCTATGCCTTTGTTCACATGAGAACATCTGTCACTAAAGAACAATGTTGGGGCATTTGCACAAGTTTTTCAGAATGTAGCAGCGAGGGCTTTTGATTATCTCAAGCCTCCCTTGGTGATCAATCTTCTCCATCTCTCCTTCCCCAACCACCGGCTTATATCTCTAATCCTTCAGGTTGTTTCCTCTTGGCCATCCTACCATAATCCAAACACAACGCAGCAAAATCTTATCAATACGCTGTCTGAACAAATGATCCTTTCCCACTTATCTCTCCTTGCACCCTCCTAATCCTCCTGAGCTGCGCTGACCATTGTGGGGGCCGCCAGCCACCATGTGGCTACAGAGCACTTGGAATGTGGTCACTCTTCACGGAGGTATGCTATAAATGGAAAATATTCTCTGGATTTGGAAGACTTAATATAAAAAAAGAATGTAAAATATCATTGATTTTAAATGGAAGTGTTTTAGATATATTGGATTAAATAAAATATGTCATTGAAATCATTTTACTTATTTCCGTATTACTTTTTAAATGCAGGTAACTAGAAAGTTTATAATTACATACTTGGGTTGTGTTATGTGTCCATCATAGGAAGGTTATTCTAGACTATGTTATCTTTATTTTCTTGCTCTTGGGCTTCCATATTAAATCCATCAACAGGCTCTGATGTTATCTTTTGTCCCTTTATCCTTCCTTTCCTTTCCTGAGCCACAGGGCTGGATAAGCCCTCCTTTGTCACAGTCCCTCCTGCATCTGGCAGCTTCCTTCTTTCTACTCTAGGCCCTTCACAGGGGCCAGCGAACAAACTCGATAACCGGAGTGAGTAACTGAGAGTTAACCTCGTTAAAATCTCTCTTGAGATGGAAAAGAAAACAAATAACCAAATAAACTCCCTGAATAACTGCACTGTGTAAGAACTCCAACACGCTAGAAACTGAAGAACCAGCCACTCACTTAATTTTACAGGCTGCCCATAACATAAACAAATGCCTCTCACCCACAAATGAAATGCTCCTTGAGAAGGGAGCAGGAAGCCCCTTGCAAGCACAAGAGGAAGGAAATGGAGTCTCTCTGACCAAGGAAATGGAGTCTCTCTGACATTCTAAACCACAAACAGATACACAAATTCTCTTTATAGTTTGGTCTCAGTTCAATCTCAAAGACCCTTGGGATCACGGCCTCCTTTTAAGATGGCTTATGCATAGCCCATGCGCATTTCTAGTCCTGGACTCTGAGCTTTGGGGATTATGCCTTAACCAAAAAAGAAAACAAAAAAAATTTTTTTTCCAGAAATTCTAATGTCTTGCCACCCAGTGAAATAACCAATGACAAGAGGGTAAAACTGGAAATGGCCATTCAGTAGATTAGCTCTTGATAATGACCAAGAATGACTGAAGGTAAAGATGATCTTGATCATTTCTGAATTTCTTCATCTATGTCTGCCTGCCTGATGGCAGTGGGCAGAACGCAAAAGGGGATCCTGTTTGAAGCAAACACATGTGAGCGGGGGCAGAGACTAGATGCCTTCTGCAAGACAGAGTGCCTCCTCTCTGGCCAGCGACACTTCACTTCTTCTGGAAGGTTGGCTGAGTGTCCCAATGCCCCAGTCAGCCACTTCAGTAGAGGCTGAAAGTTACTGTGGATTGTGCAAAGCACAAACCTGCAAAGGTCCATAGTTCTGAGCTAGCACGCTGTCCGATGGTCACTTCAGAAAAGAAGACAAGCCAAGAATTGTTCTGTATTGGTGCCCAACTGATGACACAGTATAACAAGATCAAACCAACCTTATTGTTTCCATTTCCAAATCCACATCTTCCGCATGCGTCCTCCTGGCCTGGCTGGACGCTCTAATGTGGCCAGGCAGTCACTGTGCTGGTCCCTCTTCTTTCCAATCTCGAATACAAAGTGCAGTAAGTGCCAAGCAGAACTCCAGAAAAGGATGTCATAGAGCGTCCTGAATGTTAGGCTAAAATGGAGGCATAGGTCAACCTGGGGGGAATTTGCGGTAATGTGGGCAAGATGCCCAACGCCTGCCTTGCTGTTGCTTGCAGATTGACAGAAGCCTTCATTTTTCTTCCTTTTTTTCTTCAGCAACCAGGTAGCAGAGCCAACTTCTTTCTCCCAAGGGCTTGCTTGTGAGTCAAGCCCATCTGCCAGCAGCAGAGAGGAGCAGAGCATCTCACAGAGTCTGGGGCTCTTGTCTCAGGTCAAGGTGAGGGTGGTGTGAGGTTTGCAGCCGCCCAAGGCAGCACAAGATGGTCTCAGGCCTTGCACCGCACTCGCCTCCTTATCACCCCCCCTTCCCCGAGAGAGGACAGTCCACTCCCCATCCACAAAAGGGCCTGCTTGAGACTGGTTTGAATGCCTCAGGCAGATGTGAATGTATTTCAGATGACGCTGGATTTGCACTGATCATGTTATACTGACTGGAGTGTCTGGTAGACTTAAACTGTGCTAGGGAAAATTAAGCTTAGAGATCATAGCTGCTTAAGAATAAATAGATTGCACTTCTCCATAAACTCTCTGTGACAGGTGCTGTGAAAAGCATTTAGCAGACATCACCTCACAATTTGTGACAACAGCTTTAACAGAATGGTCTTTCCCATTTTACAGACGAGAGAAATAAGGCTCAGAGGGAATGTTAACAGAATAAACCAAATTATATATGAGCACGACAATCTCAAAAATCTCTGTGGTTTAAGACAATAATGTGATTTCTCCCAGCCTGCAGGTCTCTGTGGCTCTCCAGGGACAGCTGTCCTCTCCCTGTGGTGACTCAGAGACCCAAGCTGCTTTGATACTATTGGATCTGTCATCTCTACACACAGCTTGTAAATTTGCACAGCAGGGAAAGCGAGAGACTGGAGAGTCTTGCAGGGGACTTTCACTGCCTCAGGCCAGGAAGTGACATCTGTTCCTTTGAGTCAGATGGCCTTGCTAAGGGCCAGGAGATAGAATCTTCCCAGAATCACATACTGGGTAGAACTCTTAAAGTCCACCAGAGAGAAGTTAAGTCACTTTCACTGCCTTTGTTTCATCTCTTATTTGTGCTCTGTCCTGCCTGTCTGAATAATTCTCTCTGGCAAACTGGCTCCCTTGAATTCTGTGGTCCATAAGTTGGAAACAAGGACTCCAACCGTGCTCAGTGTTAATGTCATAGGCTCAGCTCCCTGGAGCATCCAATATCTCTCTCTTTTTCTCTCTCACTCTTCCTCTTCCAAGTTAAATTTCCCATGGAGATGACAAGTTGGGATACTCATCCTTTCTAGTGGAATCAACTGTGGTCTGTGAGGCTACGCTATAGGAATATGGAAGTTCCTGTGCAACCTTATAGAAAGTAGATGAAGGGGGTTGACATGATGGTCATTTGAGATTGTAAGTGGCAGCAGGAGACCCAAGTTTGTCTGACTCCAAAGACTTTTTTACATCTACTAAACATATAGCCTAGATATTTATATAAAAGTCAAAGACTTAGGAGAAACCCTTCCCATGTATACAAAAACAGGGATACCGTAGAAAACTATGCATCTTCAGATATGATTTACTATAGTGTGCACAAGTTAGTCTAAAACCAAGGGAAATATTAGCAACTTTAGCAACTCAACTCTAAAGTTGAGTATTTCCAGTACTCAAATTGTGGTGTAGCCATCCCAAGGCTGTATGATAAAGATCACCTTTCCTCTTCTCCAGCATCTAGTATATGTATAGTAACCTGCTCTCACACACTAGCCACGAACACAGTGATTTTCAGCTGGCATGCCATGGCACACTGGTGTGCGGTGAGAGGATCTTAGATGTGCCACAAAAAATTTTTTTTAAAGATGATTAATTAAATTATTTTCAAACAAAGTTCGAAGCATAGTCAGCATTTTCTTTTTTTTAGATCAACATCATTGAAGTGTGTCACGGCAGTTTAACTATAGGCTCAAGTGTGCGATGAGATAAAAAATGGTTGAAAAACACTGCACTAGCCACACAGTACAGTAGTTATTTAAGTTTACATTTATCTATATTAAAAATTAATTTCCTAGGTCACACAGGCCACATTTCATTGTGGAAAGTTCAGATACAGAACATTTCCATCATTGTGGTTTGTTGTGTCAGACAGCACTAGCTTAGTTCCTCAACTAAGGAATCACGTTATGTCTCTCCACTCTCTGCTCCTTTTATTCTTCCTCCACTTCCATTCTCACTCTGTCTGTACTTTCCAGGGCAAAACATTCCCCTTCTCTCTATACTCAACTTCTTTCAACTATTGAGTCAAAGCAGAAACCTACATATGATCCTTTTGGAAATGGTACCCTAGCATCCAAACAGCCAGAAAGGCAAGGTCAGATAGAAAGGTCTTAATAGATAATTATAATAATCAAAACTTGAATGTTGCCCTGAGAGATGCTTATTTCCCTTTTGCACAATGCAGAGCTGAGGATGTATAAGGTACAGATGAATTTACAAGGTGTAATGCAAAGTAGTATCTGTGGAATGAGAGTTGAAAGGTGTAAGTCAACCAAACCAAACCAAACCAGACCAAACTGAGCCAAAACAAAACAAAATAAAGCAATAGTTTAGAAGGTCAAAAAATTGCAAGGCAACTGTAGGTTAAAGTGTATATCCAAGAGCTTTTAATAAGCAAATGTATCTTATGAATGCCAGGAGGATGTTAAGATACGCCACATTTTCTCAACTTCTTTGACCCCACATTCCTTTAGTTTTTCAGGATTTTCTCACTGGACACAAAATTCAGGCCTAATGTACGAAGGCTGCCAGCCATGGTCGCTCAATCCTACAATCCTAGCACTCTGGGAGGTGGATGAATTGCCTCAGCTCAGGAGTTCCAGAACAGCCTGAGCAGATGTGAGACCTTGTCTCTAAAAAATAGTTGGGTGTTGTGGTGGTTGCCTGTAGTCCCAGCTGGTCAGGAGGCTATGGCAAGAAGATCACTTGAGTCTAAGAGTTTGAAGTTGTTGTGAACTATGATGCCATGGCACTCTACCAAGGGTGACAAAGTAAGACTCTGTCTCAAAATAAAATAAAATAAAATAAAATAAAATAAAATAAAATAAAATAAAATAAAATAAAATAAAATAAAATAAAATAAAATAAAATAAAATAAAAGTATTAAGGCCAATTCTCCTGGCTGACTTGGCCTGGAAGGTAATTTCAAAGGAATTCTTGTTCTAGAATATTCTGAGATTTGGAAATGTCACTTAATAAAAATGTTCCCAAATTCAAGCCTACTTTGAATATATGTTCTGTTGTAGTCATCAACAAAAGTTGCTTTCTAGATACTTGCTGGATTTGGTTGATAGGAAAGGTTGGAAATAAAAAAACAATGAGAAGAAAAAATATGTATACAATATGAAGACCTGGAGAAAAAAAAACTAATTCAATCTCAGTTAGGCTTGGCTTCAAACATTAAGTTACCATACCTGATGATATGACTGATACCACCTTTTGAGATTGAATGACAATTTTTAAGGGAATAGTATAAGAAGATTCTGGAAATCCTTGGGAATGAAGTAATTATTTTTCCTAGCCAAATCTCGTTTGGTGAGAATGAAACTGTCTTTCCAAACTTCCCACTAATGCATGTGTCTTGGTCAGGCTGACCCACAGATAGCATAGTGCGTGGCTGTCCCATGACTTATCTCAGAGCTTCATTTTCTTTCCAGTTTTTCTGGGCTGTCTGGTGTTTAATACTTCCACATTTTTTGGTTCAGTTTGTGAATTGATTCTGATTAATAGGCAAATTCTGAGGCTTTTGGCTATATTTGTCTGAAGAAATGTGATGGATGAAAGTAACTCTGCAGTAACTATTTCTAATAGTCAAATATGTAATTATAAAATGATTTGGCCCCAAATTACAAGCACTCCCATAATGAAGAGTATTAGAGTGAAAACAATAGCTACCACACAAGAAAGTACAGCTGTCAGGGAACACTAGATTTCAGTCATATTATGAAATTCAGCTTCACACTAAGCTGGCATCAGAAAAATTGTCAACAAGACCACACGTGTTAGAGCACAGTAAATGACTCACAGAGATGTTTGGAACCTAAGTTGAAACACAAATAAAAATAGCTAATAAATGACCCCAAAGCATCCAACACATTCAGCACCATTTAAAGTTGAAAACACTTAGCAAAATAGAACTTCTTAAATCTGATGTTTCTGCAAAGCAAAAACCTACACCTCACATCATAGTTAATGAAGAACTGTGGAATACATTTGATTTAAGATAAGAAAAGGGACAAAAACATCTGTTTTAATCACTTCTATTCAACCATGTATTGAAGGTCCTGGTCACTATAACAAGGCAAGGGGAAAAAGGCATCAAAATTGGAAAGAACCAAAACTGCCTTTAGTTACAAATGATATATTTGTATACATAGAAAACCCTAAGGAATCTATAAAAATAACTGCTAGAAATAACAGGTGAATTTATCAAATTTATAGGTAATACAGGTAAATAAATAAAAATAAATTTTATTTTCATATACTAGTAGCAAACAATTAAAAACCTGAAATTAAAGTAGTTAATAGCATCAACACATAGACTAATTAGGAGTAAACTTAACAAAATTACAAAACAATGCTAAGAACAATTTAAGAAGACAAATCAATGGGGAGATATACTACATTAACAGGCTATTTCTAGACTGTCTTTCTTGATCCAAGACTCAATATTAAGATGTCAGTTCTCCACAATAGAACTGATTTGGTGCATTTCTAATTAAAATTAAATTCCAAAAGATTTTTTTTTAAGAAATCGATAAATTGGCCCTGTGCGGTGGCTCACATCTGTAATCCTAACACAAAGGGAAGTCAAGGCGTATGGATTGCCTGAGCATGACCCCATCTCTGCTAAAAATAGAAAACCTAGCTGGCTGTGGCAGGCACCTGTTGCCTCAGCTGTTCAAGAGGCTGAGGCAGGAGGAACACTTGAACCCAAGAGTTTGAGGTTGTTATGAGCTATGATACCACTGTGCTCTACCAAGGGTGACAGAATAAGACTCTGTCTCAGTTTCTTTAGAAACTGGTTCTAAAATTCATATGTAAACACAAATGACCTAAAATAGTCAAAACAACTTTGAAAAAGAACAAAGTTGAAAGACACATTGAATTCAAGATTTATTGTAAAGTTATAGTAATTAAGATATTAACATTATGATAAACAAATAGATCAACAAAACAGAATGAAGATCCTAGAAAAAGACTCAAACCTATAGTCAATTGATTTCTTATAAAAGCAAATTCAATGGAGGAAAGAAGAGCTATTTTTTTCGACAACAGGTTCTAGAACAATTGGATAGTCATATGCAGAAAAAATTGCAAAGTGAAACCACAAAGAGATGTCATTTCACCAAAAGGGCTAAATTTATGAAATGACAACATCAAATGTGGGCAAGGATGTGAAACAACTGGGACGCTCATTGTTGTAAAATCACTCTCGCAAACTCATTTACAGAATCTAAGTATTTTAATTAAAAATATGCCTCCCCAATGACTCTGCATTCCACTGCTAAATATTGGCTCAAGGAAAATCAAACTACATAAACTTAAAAAGAACAGTATATGCTTTATTTATGTCAGCTTTATTCATAATAGTCCTCTGTTGGATACAACCCAAATGTCCATCAGTGGTAATGTAACAAATTATGGTATATTCATATGATGGAACAGTACTCATTAATAAAAAGAATGAACAACAGATGTCGGCATCAACATAGATGAATCTCAAAAATATGCTGAGCCTAAGAAAAGAGACACAAAGAGTGTACTCTATAGGATTCCAGTCATATGATGTTCTGTAACAGGCAAACTAATCCACAGCGATAGAATAATGGTTGACTTTAAGGTCAGAATCGACTAAAAAAGGGAGAAGAGAGAATTTTCTGGAGTGATGATAATATTTTGTATCTTGATTGGGTGGTGTTTACACAGGTGTACAGTGTAGTTTTGCTAAACTCACTGAACAAATAGGATCTGTACATTTCACTGTGCAAAAAATAGTGCCTAAGAAAAAAGAATGGTAATGAACTCTGAACACCTTACTAACTCTTGCTTCAATTCTTCCTATTGAACTTTTGTTGTTGTTGCTAGTGGTGGTCTTTTGTCACACTCTTAAGAACAAACACTAAATTGTATGTAAAACCATTCTTCTTTCATTATTGACACATTTTGTTATGCATAGAGGGAGCAGAATGACTTGGTAATTACATTGCCATAAAAGCAAATGACAGAGCCAGTCTAGAGTGAAGCCCTGGGTTCAGTGAGATGTAGGTTTGAATCCTGGCTTCAGTATTCCCCAGCCCCTTGATACTGGGCAAATTATTGAGCTTCTTGTGACCTTAGTTCCTTACCTGCAAATGAGGGACATAATTGCCTACCTCATAGAGTTATGAGGACATTGATAACAAAATGCATGCAAACTGTTAGCACAGTGTCTGTTAATGATATTAAGAATAAAATGAGGATTATTCCTAGATATCTAATACTCTAGATGAGGATTTTTGAATTTTATTTCAAGATCTATCTGGAAGCTTCCTAAACATTCCCTTACACATATTTTTTCTGCTGCATGAAAGAGTTAGTCTGTGATAAAGAAAAATAATTTGGCCCTTGGATTCACATATCTCACCCTTCCACAAGGTTATTCTCACCTCCCACTCCCAACTTTAGCTGCCAGTCTCACCTCTACCTGCCTAAGAGGGAGTGGGTTCTCAGATTCCGGTTTCACACCAATGAGATGCAACATTTTCATTCATTTTATGTATCACTGAAATCTGGGTTACTTCAAGATAGCTTAAGTTCTCAAATGGAAAAGCAAGGGACCTTAGCATCCATTCACAAACCAGGGGAAACGTGCCTATCTCGGCTTGGTGTCGGGTGTTGGGGCCTGTGCCAATCTGATACTTGAGGTGCTCTAATATAGCCAAAGAAGTTCCTATAAGCTTCCAGGATGGCCCAAGTTTTACCCTGAGCTATACCATGTCCTCCTATGACCCCTGTCCCCAAGACAAGATTTGGATAGCATCTCCTTGAATTACCAACTTTCATAGCTCAGGGATCTGTGTGACATTGTAAAGTCACTTACCTTTGCAGGCTTCTATCAGACAGATCTGAGGTTAGAACCCAGAGTCCCCAGAACCTACAATTACCCAGGTTGCCAAGCCCAGAGCCCAGCTACCAGAGTTTGTTCGTCCCTTGGTCCAGCTCAGGTCAGGCACCCCTGGTACGATGCAGCGACCCTTCCCCTATGGCCTTCTTTAACTAGCCTGGAGCTCAGTGCTGTGCCTGCTCTGCATGACCAGAGCACTTCCTCTGTCTCTGTCACTGAGATGTACGTGAGACTAGGAGTCAAACAGATCTCGGTTCAAGTCCTGCCATCCTGACCACATGGCCTTGGGCCAGTGCAAATCTCTCAATCCTCCATTCTGTAAAATCAAGCTAATGAGAGTACTTGTCTATTTTCCTAAGGATTGAATGAGATAACAAATGTAAAATGCTTACCCAACAGGCCTGGTGCTAGCAAGCACTTAACACAAACCAGCTATTGTTCCTACTGCATTTACTAATTATAATAATTTTTTACATTGGTTTTAAATTGTTGGCGCTATGTAAAATCTGAGTCTCAAATTGTTACCTCTGTGAGGGTGAAAACAGCATATATATATACATATATTTTCTTTTATTGTATCCCCTGCAGTACCCAGGGTAGTGCTGGGAGTTCGGGGGCAGTATCAATCACAGCTTACTAAGCGATTATAGATGACTTGAAATGTGACTGGCTATGGCTGTCCATCTACCACATACATGTGCATAACATACACCACAGGCGTATCCACACACATGTACAGTGGATAGGTGATCTGGCCTAATTATTCTTGTATTGCAATGTTCTTCCCCAAAACCTTACTTCGGAGTCACACTTTCTACATGCAGATGAAGGTTTTAACTATGGCTGGCTCATGTTCCGCTTTTATTTTCTTTAAAACACTTTTGTTTCTCTTCAGTAAGCCCAGGTTAAAGCCCGTTGAGCTGTGAGCTGCTCTCTTTCTTTCTGAAAGAGGACAAAGGGTCAAGGCATTATTGTGCAGATTACAAGGATATGTTTTTATCCTCCTTACTAGTTTGGTTACAGTGTATTCGTTGCTGTGGAAAAGATGACCATCACTCCTGAAGGGGACACAGAGAATCGGGTGACACGAAGACAAAAGCCAGCTGGATGGCTGCAAGAGGTGTCCTCAGGTGACCGGGGATTTTTTTTGTGTGTGTGAGAAAACAAGACTGTCCTGGCTGTT
Organism: Loris lydekkerianus; assembly: GCA_963574355.1. Lineage (NCBI taxonomy): Eukaryota > Metazoa > Chordata > Mammalia > Primates > Lorisidae > Loris > Loris lydekkerianus. The sequence goes on along the minus strand of CAUYPK010067868.1, from coordinate 41,130 downwards.
GGAAACAACAGAAGGTGACATGATTTACGCTGGGTGATGAAGTGACTTCAGCAGGTGCTGCAGAAGCCAGTCCCATCCTCTCACTGGTGGCTGCCCTTGGATCTGCCCGGCTAGGGACTGGGAGAAGTGCCCGTGTTAGCAGAGGCCAAGGGGCAGGGGGGCCTGGGCATTGGCTTCCTGTTCACACCTCGTTAATGCTGGAGCAAAGCCACTGACCTGTGTCCCTGACCTGTGACCTGTGATGCTTGGAACCATTTTGTACATGCTCCTCACGTCCTTTTGTGAGAGGCTGAGTGAGGATGGGGCAAAGGATGGAAAGTTGGTGACAGTACCAAGGCTTTGGTCCTTCTCTGTGGCGTCTTCAACATCACAGGCCTTTGGGAGCAGCAAGAAAGCAGGACTGAGAATCCAGGGATACAGTTGGAAGACCAGAGAATTCCCAAAGCCCATTTCCTTCTGCCCTGTGGTCACCAGGGTCTCAAAATCAAACAACTCTCTGGGAATCTTATCTATCCACACTTGCCAGGATTTTAGTCATTACTTTTCACTGCAGCCTCTTGTAGTAGGTATGATGCTTCTCGAGGTGTGCAAAAAGTGTAGTTTTTAAAATGTGAATTTCTCAGCAGGGCACAGTGGCTCATGCCTGTAATCCTAGCACTCTGGGAGGCTGAGGCCACTGGATAGCTTGCTCAGGAGTTGGAGAACAGCTTGAGCAAGAGTGAGACCCTATGTCTACTAGCTGGGTGCTGGGTGCTTGTTGTTTCAGTTACTTAAGACGCTGACGCAGGAGGATCACTTGAGCCCAAGTGTTGGGGGTTGCTGTGAGCTATGACATCACAACACTCTACCCAAGGTCACAGAGTGAGATCTGTCTCAAAAGAAAAAAAAAAAGTAAATTTCTTTGTTGTTTTTAGTAACAACTTGATTTCTATTTTAGAGCCCCTCTTTAGGCAACCAGTGAAAACTTTGCCAAATCAGGATTCTGCTTTCTTCCTTCAAGGTTCTATCTGTACCCCAGGATCCAGACAGTAGTGAAGTGTAGGAGGGATGGGGGTGGTGGGGTGGGTGGGCATCTTATCCCAGGGGCTGTCACAGCTCTATCCTGGCCTCTGCTCAGAGGTCCTTCCTCCTCACTGGCTCTCTGCCAGGGCTTCCTTCCTTCCGACCACTTCCTAGGGTTCTCTCTCACCCCAGGGCTGCACCAGTGCTGGCAGCCCAGAAGGCATATTACTTGTCCAACACACCCGGAGGGAGCTCCTGTGACCCCAGCCCAAACCCTCCCACCAGGCACCCCTGGCACACACGTCCCTGCTTTTCCCCTGACCAAGGACGGTGAGAACAGGAGGAGGAAGAAGTCGAAGTGACTGCCCCTTGTGGTTTTCCTGGCCCAGGAGGACAACCCCGTGTATACTCGGGGTTTCTGTCATTCCTTCTGCTCCTCTTTCCTACATGGCTGGGCAGAACTGCAGACTCTGGAGTATCTTCCTCTGTCCCATACAAGGCGCTGCTTCTTCACTCCTGAGCCCAGGCAATCTTTGCCTCGTCCCAGGGTGGGGAAATGTTAACGTTCGCATCATCATATGTTTTAGTGCCCCAAATCTCCAAGACTGTGGTGACTTTGTCCACTCCTCTGTGCCCCGGTGTGCCTATAGAGCTAGATCACCCCACCCCTGCCCTAGCCTCACACCTCAGGGAACCCCGGGCTTTGAAGTCTCTTCCTGAGCCTTAGCAAGTCCTCCTCTGGTGTCTGAAACACGTGGACCTCTCCTCACTTCTCATTCTCTGGCTCTGTACCCCCTGTGCTGGGTCTGCCACATACAGGGACCAGGATCTGCACTGCTAGGATCATCCAGTGCCCCAGGGCTGAGCTCTGGCTCTAGAAGGGGGACCCATAAGCACATCCCACGGGACAGAACAGCATTTCCTTCTCATAATTTTCTGAGATTAGATCACCATACTGGTGATGCTGACATGCTGACTTGGGGCCACTTAGTCCATTTATATAGGCAGTTCCCCACGTCCTACAAAAATATTTGCCTGGCACCTCGCATACCCTGCGGATGACTTTGTTCTTTTATCTCCTTCCTTCACTCAGGCAGTAAGCATAAAATATCAGGCTACTGCTAGAATAAAGCTAGAAAAAGGGAAGACACATGGGGGTAACAGAAAACACATGGAAAAGCACACCAGCAAACGTACCCAACTATTCAAGCCAGTCGCATGAAAAGAAGTGTATAGTGTGTGTTGGAAGTCAGAGGCTTGAGCTCTGAGTAATACCAGTCCTGACTCTGTTACTAATGAGCTGTGTGATCTTGGGCAAGAAAGGAGGTTTGCCTTTCTGGGTCTGTATTTTCATCTTGAGAGTGGGATGGATGGATGGATGAATGGATGGATGGGTGGATGGGCGATGAAGTTTTCCAAATAGACTGAGGAGAAGGAGGTGGGGGTAGGTGGGGGGTGGGGTGGGCTGGTAACTAGCCAGGGCCTCTTGCCATGATAACCAGAGTTTCATGGTTATCTTCCCCAGCCCACCTCTTACTCTGCTTTGTTTCCAAGAACAGCTTGGTGAGACAGATGAAAATATCGCTCCAAGAGAGAGAAAAACTAAATTTCTCTTCTACAATGTTTGCTGTGACCTTTGAGCAATTTAGAAACCCTCCAAGTGTCACCTCCCTTATCAATAAGATGGAGTTAATGCTGTCTGTTCTGCAGCCCTGAAGCCCACATGCAAGACCATGCTTCACAAAGTGTTACCTTTTCTCCTCATTCCCCTCACTGCTGCCCATGGGGTTCATTTAAGGTTTACACAAAACATTGTTCCAGGTGATTTCACAGCTCCGGATGAAACAGAGTAACAGAGATCACCAGATAAGGCGGTGTTACCACCAAGCGCTCATCACATGGCAGGAAAAAGGACTTTTGTGCCGTTTTATTTTTGTTTTAAGGCATTAAAGGCAGAAGGTGTATAGTTATTACAGGGAGAGTAAAACCAGGGGTTTATCTTTCTGAATAAATGTGTTTTTCCACCTGAAATAAATGAGACAGTAGAAAACTCTCAGCAAAATGTGGCAGTGAGAAAGAAAAGCGGGACTTGGAAGCCTTTGTGGGATAAATCTCTGGAGACAGGACAGTACTCAAAGGTGAAGCCTAGAGTTGTCCTCTTGTTAAACACCCACACAGAGTTCATCAGACAACCACCACATTTTGTATTGTTGGTCTGAGTCAATCGCTCTTGGTCACTTTTTACCTAATTCATTTCATGGCATCATAAAATCTTAGACTAGGAGACCAGCTTTAAACGACCTACTCTGACTTTCCCTGTAGTTCTGGGTGTGGCACCCAAAAATCTGGGGCCATGCCTTCCCGGTGATTCTGATAGACCTACAGTTTGACAACCACGGTCCCTGTTCATTATCTTCCTAGGCAGCATAACTGATCTTTTCACCTCTCCTTGAATATTTTTGGTGACAGGGAGCTTGCTACTTCATGGGGCATCTGGTTAGAAGCCCCAAGGATTTGTGTAGTTTCTCGTTTTAATAAAATAAATCTGACCTCTCGTCCCTTCCACCTAGTAGCCTTGGCTTGATCCTCTGAATGCAATTCAGAGTTATAGCTGACTTGGGATCCCTACCAGGCTAATTATTCACAGAGAAGGAATCTGGTGAAAGTGAGTATAAGAGGATCGGCTGGGAGGGAGGCCAGGGCCTCACATTTTCCTCTCAACCAAATAAAACAGCAAGATTAATGGCTGTCCCTGGCATTTGTGAGATTATGATAAATATCCGTATTAATAACAATAGTGACAGTAATAATTACCCACAGCTCGAATTGGATGCAGGTCAAGAAACCATCCAAATCAAATTACATGTAAGAAAAAGACGCATGTTCAAGTGTGGGGAGCATTCCCAAAGAGGAAGAAAAATTGACACTGTGAAAAAAACGGTTCACCTTCTAGCGGGGATAACTGCTGCTTTCCACTCCAGGGAGGTTATAAGACAAAGGAATCTCCTGGCAGGGCAGGGATATTTTATGGCTGAGGTCCCAGCCACCCTCTGGCTCCGGTGTGTACAGTGAGAATGGCTGGGGGTTTGGGGGGCGGGGAGTGAGACTTTCCCTAGTAACCCTTCAGCCTGGAAGACTTTGAATCGAGTATACTTATTGAGAAGATTTTGTTAGTGGAGGTCTTTTCTGTTTGTTTTTGGTGTGTGTTTGATGGAAGGGATGGGGGGAGAGTGTGACATTCTCACACTGGAGCCCCTGACGGGGAGGTGAAGAGAACAGGCTGCCCGGGTTCTGGCCCAGCCTCCCTCCCCTCAGTCCAGTCTACGACTCTTCTTCCAACATCTTCCCCCACAGACCAAAAGTGCCAGCAGCAGCTGTAAGCATTGCCAGGGCACTCTGCACATGATTTTTCCTCTGTCAAATTTGAGCCTGGAGAGTGTTTACTTCCTGTCGAACCCCAGAGACCTGCTGATTTTTCCCATTGCTGCAAATTGATGCTTCAGGATGCTTTGCATTTGTTATTAAGATGCAATCAGGGTTGCCTAACTGATTACCAGCCTCGCCCTCAGCCCCAAGCCTCACACCTGACTTGGGAGGGAATCGCAGTGGAAAACAGAATCCCTACCCCTGGCTGCTGGGGGCCTCCCATGGGAACATTCTATTTTGTCATAGCGAGTGTGCTCATGGGTTGGGGTAGGCAGCTGACCAGAAGGGAGGACCAGCCAGGAGCCAAGAAGAGGCGCTGGGCTCTTCCGTGGATCCTGGGAGTGCAGGGAGCAACTCTGTGCCTCTCAACTTGCTGGGAAATGTGGTGGGCGTCGGGCCGTGTGACAGGCCTCTGGAATGATGACGGCTGATGGCCGCAGTGGCCTGCCCAATGAGGCAGAGGCCAGCCTGAGCCAGGCCTTCCGGGTGAATAAGCACAGAGCATCTCTTAAGCCTGAGTGGCAGGAGATGCGCCCCCAGTGACGGCCTGCTGGAATCATGTGTCAGTCAGTGCACTCTGAAGCAGCTGCAGGCTCTGCCAGAGACACCCCCACCTCCACCTCCCACCTGAGGACCCCTCCTCCCCTGCACACCCCTGTCAATCTGTCCAGCCACCAAAATGCCCACGAGCATATGAGCACACACAAAAACCAATCCTTGGGCCAGAGCTCACTTTATTAAGGACATCTGTGACCCTCTCTCCTCTTCCCTTTCCTCTCTTTTGCTTGTTTTTAAAGGTCTCCATTCCTATTAAAGAAGTATCTTAGCTCTCACCCTCCCTGAAGGTTCATTGTTGCATGAGAAAAAGAACAGCCCCTTAAGATTGCAGGGATCTTACTGAATCCCTGAGACGTGGAAAGGAGAGAATCTGAGGAGAAGCTGCAGCAACCAGCCTTCACAGATTCAAGTAATCAACTTGATTACTGACGGTGCCAAGCCGAGCTCTGTGTGTGTCCCCTCTGTGGACGTGTTTTTAAAACCCAAGTTGGATCTACATGGGGAAACTTGCAGGGAGGTGGTGTTTTCCCTGCGTCACCTGATTTTCATTAGACTACTAAATGTGCTTTTGGCAGAAAAAGTAGAGAGAAGCAAGGAGAGGGAGAACAAAGAGGTAGGATTTTTGTACCACTGAAAGTGCCCCGAGTGGGAAAAAGGCAGTCCTGAGTTCAAAGCTGGCCTGTTCCACTTCCTGCCTCTGTTAAATAGGCCTGTTTCCTCCACTCTAAATGGAGATAAAACAAATCTATCTCATAAAGTTGTTAAAAGGAAAGCGTAGGGAACTATCTACAAAGTATGTGAGATTTATCTTTTCCTTTCTTTTTCTTTCATTTGGAGAAGGGGTGGTTGAGGCAAAGATTTTTAAAAATAAAATCATTTTTGGCCTCATTTAAATGATGACCAAGATTAAATTCTCCTCTGGACCAGAAGGAATTATGGCCATCTTATTTTCTCATGGAGAAAAAGTGCAGTTACTAAACTCCACAATTGTGTTGTGCTACTCTCCCTACTAATTATATTACTTTGACCTGGCATACTCTTAGATAGCCCAAAGCTGACAAAGGCAAAGCTTTGATGTAGAATCCTTCCTGGCCACCCAGGGAACCCTTTGTGACTCAAATTTAAAGGCAGGTTGTAGAATAAAAGAGAGAATACATGCTGTCTTTGGCACCAAGAAGCATCTCAGGAAGTGTTTACGGAGAAACATGGAGGGTTGGAACTTTATGGAAGTGCTTCTCAAGGAATGTGCATGGTAAGATGGACTAATAGGCTTGTCCATTTAGGGCAGTAGGAGCCTCTGGGAATTTCTGGTTATAGTCCATGGGGCTTGGGGGAAAGGCCTAGCGTGCATGGAATTGGAGCCCCAGATCATAGTTAGAATCCCAGAAGGAGAGGACAGAGAATGAAGCAGAAGCAAAATTTGAAGAGATGGTATGATAGTCAAGAATTTTGCTAAAGAAAATAAAATCCAGCTGTGGATCTAAAAGTAAACTCCAGTAGGAGAAACAGGAGACAAATAAATCTACCTTTCTTATCACTGCTGAAGACTAACAACAGAGAAAATCTTAAGAATGACCAGTTAAAAAACGAAAAAAAGACACTATTCAGAGGAACGTCACCAACATTTGACTCCTCAAAAGAAGTGATGAAAGTCAGAAGATGATAAAATGATGTCTTTAAAATTTGATAATCACAGTGGGGGAGTTTAGCAGAACAAATACATGCTAAATAATCAAGGGTCAGTAAGGCTGTAGAATTTTGGAACAATATGCCTAACAAGTCAAACTACTGTAACATAGATAAGATTCACCCAACAGGCAGGGCAGTTTGCTTGGTTCTGGTGGTAGACTCTTTGCCTCCTCGGCTGCAGTTACTTGCTCACAGCCACCATGAATCTCCACAGTGAGGGCCCAGACTGTGGGAGACACGTCTCTGAGGACACTGCTGTAGGCTGACTAATGGCCCCAAAGATACCCAGATCCCAATCTCTAAAATTTGTGAATGCTACATTATATGCAAAAGGGGCTTTGCATGTGTGATTAAGGATTTTGACATGAAGACATTATGCTGGGTTATTCCCATGAGTCCTACTTGTAATCACAGTGTGCTATCAGACAAAGGCAGAGAGAAATTTAGTGACATAGAAGACTACACAATCCGGGCAAGTTGCTATGCTGCTGGCTTTGAAGACAGAAGACTGTGGGGCTGCACACCAAGAAATGCAGCCTTTAGAAGCTGTAAAAGGCAAGAAAATGGAATCTTCCTAGAGCCTCCGGAAGGAGTGCAGCCCTGCTAGCACCCTGATTTTAGTTCAGTGAGACTTGGTTTGGACTTCTGTCTTCCAGAAATGTAAGATAATAAATTTCTGTTATTTTAGACCCCCCCCCAAAAAAAAAAAGATTCACTCAACAAGTGCAGAACATGTCTTCTTTTCAAGTGCAGGCGAAGCATTTTCCAAAATTGATGATGTGTTGGGCCATAATGGGAGTCTCAACAAATTGCTAAGAGTTTGAAATAATAGTTTTGGCTATAATGAAATTAAGTTAAAATTAATGACTAAAATGATAATAAAATATGTTCTATTTAAATGTATGCTTAAAGGAAGTGGATAGCCTTAAATACATCTATAGTAGAACCTCTATAAGTTGCCCACCCAAGAGACTATAAAAAAATGGTTGACACGTGGAGGTGGTTAATGCAAGAAACTTCCATTGAGTACATGTGGTACACGTCTGGTCTATGAAAATTCGGAGGTGATAAATGTAGAGAGGTGGTCAACTACAGAAAAGAAAAAGGCTGAAAAATAATTATGTGTGTGCATTCACATGGGAAAATAAAATGCAATTTACCCTAAGATAATAGACATATGGTTTTAATGAAATAGATGTCAAATGTATAATAGAGAAAAATCAACAGAATCAAAGTTGTTTTCTTTTGAGAAGATTAATAAAATTTATAAAACTCTAGGAAGACTATGTATTTGCATGAGAGTGTTGTGTGTATGAGAGAGAGAACATAAATTGCTACATTAGGGATGAAAAAAAGGACACTATTTCAGATTCTCCTTACAGTAAAAAAAAAAAAAAAAAGATGACATTATCAACTTCATAATTTATAAAAACGGAGCTTATCAAAATGAATATGAAGAGAAATAGCAACTCGGAATAGTTCCATATCCATTAAAATTGAATCTGTTGTTTAAAATCTTTCCCTCAGGACAGACAACTCCAGGCCCAGATGGTTTCACCAATGAACTTTTCCGAATTTTAATAAATTAATCATACAGATTTTATAAAATTCTTCCAGAGAATAGGAAAGCAAAAGACATTTTGGAATTTATTTTATGAGGCCAAATATAAATCAAAATAGTGCAAGGAAACCATAAGACAGAAAAATTACAGATGGATCTCTTTCATGAATGTAAATTTAGAAAATGATTTATCTAAATATTAGCAAATCAAATCCAATAAGGTATAAAAAGTATAAATTACAACCAATTTGGCTTAATTCTAGAGATACAGGGTTGGTTTAGTAATCAAAAGATAGTTGTAATTTACCACAGTAATAGAATGATGGAGAAAAACCATGTATGTGGCCATCACAAAAGATGTAGGGAAAGCATCTGATAAAATTAATATACATTTATGATAAATCCTTGCTTATCAAAAATAAAAATAGAAAGCATTATGTAAATCTGATAAAAGTATCTACAAAAAGCATCTACTGCAATCATCACGTTTAAAATCCAAAAGCCTAGCCATGAGATTAGGAATGAGAAAAGATTCCTGAATAACTTTTCTTCAATGTTATACTAAAGTTACAGCAATATGGGTGGCGCCTGTGGCTCAATGGGTAGGGCACCAGGCCCATATGCCGGAGGTGACGGGTTCAAACCCAGCCCCGGCCAAAAAAACTGCAGAAAATAAATAAATCAATAAAGTTACAGCAATAAAAACAAACAAACAAACAAACAAAAAAGCTATGAGGTCTCAAAAGGAAGATGCATTATTACTAGTATTTATCGATGACATGATTGTGCATTTAGAACGAGACAAAGATTTTGTAGAAGAACTATTAAAATCATTAAGTAAATCCAGCAAGATCACCAATACATTGTCAATATAAAAAAATCAATTGTATTACTATGTACCTGCAATAATTAAAAAAGAAATAAAATCCATACTACTTATTATAGCATCTCCAAACATCAAACATCTAGAATAAATCTAACAAAATATTTGCAAGAACGTATATGAAGGAAATTACCAAAGTTCTAATAAAGGAGGAATAGACCATTTTCATGAATTAAGAGATTCAATATTATAAAGAAGCCAACCAATCTAATTATTCAAGATTTAGGATGTCTTGTTTGTTTTTAGCTTTTTTTTTTCCCTTTGAGGGAAAAGTGACATGCTGATTATAGAATACATATGGAACTTTAAAGAATAATAGCCAAATTCTCTTTAAATAAGAAAAATAAAATTAGAGGGCTTATAATATCAAGCTAGATTATAAAGCGATAGCAATTAAGAAAGTGTAGTATTCATGTAAAATAGAAATATTAAGCAATGTATTGGAAGAAAGTGTTAAAAACGAATCTCTTCATACACAGGTAAAGTTACCTGATTTATGACAAGTTAACACAGCAGTGAAGTTGTTAAAAGATGGTCTTTTTCCTAATGGTAAGAGTCAATTAAATGTCCATATGAAAAAGAAACTTGATTCCTATTGTACACTAATTAAAAAAAAAATTAATTCTGGGAAAATTACAAATATAAATATAAAAGCTGGAATAATTCAACTTCTCATTGAAAAGTAAGGCTGTACATTCATGACATTAAAGTGAGAAATTATTTCTTAAGCAGGACACACACAGAAGAAGTGATAATCACAAAATAGTAATAACCACAAAATAAGTGATTGATAAATTTACATAAAAAAGGAAGAATGTAAAGTCATGGAAAGTACATACCAAGTGACTGAAAAATCAGGCAAAGAGTAGGAAAAGCTATTAGCAATATCGATACAAAGGTATCGTATCCAGAGTAGATAATAAACGCTATGAACCAATAAGAAAAAGACAACTCAATAGATAAATGGGCAAAATCATGGCCAAGCACTTAAAAAAAAAGATATTCAAATGGCTGATATGCATATATGTAAAGGTGCTAAATCTCATCAGTCTTCAGAAAAATGCCAACTTAAGCCATAATGTGACACACCCACTACACCCCCACCAAATGGCCGAAATTAACAAGACTGACAACAGTTCTTCCCTTTTATAATCATTGCTGAAGAGGCAGTGGCCAAAATGAAGTTTAATCCCTTAGTGGCTTCTGATGGAAGCAAGAACCATAAAGGGCATTTCCATGCACCTGCCCACATGTGCAGGAAGATTATACCATCCTCTCTTTCCAAAGAGCTGAGACAGAAGTACAATGTTTGATTCACGCCCATCTGAAATGATGATGAAGTTTGGGTTGTTTGGGGACATTAAAGAAGTCAGCAAATTGACAAAGTAGTCCAGGTTTACGGGAAGAAATATGTCATCTGCATGGAGCGGGTGCAGCCGGAAAAGGATAATGGCATAACTGTCCAGGTGGGCATTCACCCCAGCATGGTGGTTATTACTAGGCTTAAACTGGACAAAGACCACAAAAAGATCCTTGAATGGAAAGCCTAATCTTGCCAAGTAGAAAAGGAAAAGTACAAGGACAAGGAAGAAACAATTGAGAAGACACAGGAATAAAATAATCTCATACACAACTTTCATTAAACACTGTTAACACGGAAAAAAAGTCTGACAACATAAAATGTTGTTGAGGATGTGGGGTATGATTGAAATTCACATATCCTGATTATGCACTTTAGTGTCATACAGTGTAAATTGTTACAACACCTATATGATGGTATCTACCAAAAGCTGAACCTACATGTACCCCAAGACTCTGCAATTCTATCCCTGGTGTCTTTTGAGCAGATCTATCACCCACATCTTCTAGTTCTGCCCTCTCACTGATGACCAATGCTTCCAAGGGCCAACCCTCATTGTGGCGTAGGGAGGAAGAAATAACTTTCCTTCCCATCTTAGATTCATGGTTGATGCCCCATCAAGACAGATGCACACCAATTTATTTTATATAAGTTTTATATGACATGGAAGCCTTCATAAGGAAATGAAAATGCAAGAGAACAGTTAAACTTGTGTATTTTTATGCTAAGTTTGAATGAAAAGTGGATAGCCTTGGAGAATTGTGCTTGAACAAAGGGTCTAATTTAATGGTAATAAATTAGGGGGAACCTAGGAAGTCTGTTTGTTTGGATTCTTCTCTGTGTTTCTTTGTCTTCAGAGATAAGGATCTTCTTTTCTTCCAGGTACAGGGAGTGCACTTCTTGAACGAGGGCCTTATGACCTGTTTCAAGGGAAGGTCAGCAATTCCTTCCCAGGTTCTATGACTTGTTTCAAGGAAGAAGGGCAGTGGGGAGGGTCAGAGAGACCTTCCTGCTTCTGCTGTTTTCATAAATGCTGAGATGCTCTATTTTGGGGTAGCATGTCCTGAACCCCGCTGGTGGCCATTCTCTGCCTAGGGTGCTATCTCTTGGAAGTTCTAAAGCTGGAAGCCCTTCTAGTGACCACACAGTACCTGAGTAGTTCCTCCCACCCTGAGTAGATGTGAGCAGGCTGAGTTCCCCACATATCTGTGGAGCAGACCTCTCCCCCCAAGCGTGTGCTGGACTTTGTAACTGAAGTCTTATAGTGCTTTTGTTTATGCCCCCATTCTCACAACCCCCCTTGGATTTTCAGCTTCTCCTGCCTGCTGGCTACAGATGGAGGCCCAGTCCTTAAATTCTGAGCAGGAAATAGGCCCCAGGGTCTCCCTTCCATTTCTGCTTTTGCCTCAGGCCTGTCATCAGCCCCCTCCAAATGTAAGCAGATGCCTGCAGGCTACTTGGGACGCTCATTATTCAGACATAGTAGCTTTTGCTTTAGGCCCTTGAGAGCCTTGCTACATAGTGTATCAGTTAGAAATACTTTGGGCTGCAAGTAACAGAAATCCCAACCAACAATACCTTAAATCAATAGGCATTTGCTTTTCCACTTAAGAAATCTGTGGGTAGGTAGAGACTGCTTCAGCTGTTCAGGTGAATCAACAGAGAGCCCGGGATTTTCTATCAGTTCACCCTGACATCTGTGGTTGCAACATAGCTATTGTAGCTCAAAGTAACAGAAACAGAGGGGGAAAAAATGGTATAGTTCATGTTCTGTCCTACTTGTCTCTTTTATCAGAATGGAAAGGCCATTTCCCAACCCCTATCCCCCGCAAACTTTCCAATGTCTCTTTGGCCAAAACCAAGGCATCCCTAGATAGAAAGACACTGGAAAGTGAGTACTCAGTAGTGTCAGGGTCCCTTCCTGGACTTATCAGAGTCTAGGACTGGCTGGTCTCTGGCCCCAGCCTATCTAGCTGTGTTCCTGGTGGACTGCTATGGTGTTACTCAGGAACAATTGTTCTTAGGTGCCTAAGGGCTATTTACTTTAGCTGAGGGGGGAGGGTTTGTGGGATGGGGGGGGATGATAGAGAGATAGTCTTTGAGAGAGTAAAGCAGTGCTTCTTAGAAAGATAGATCTTAGTCTTTAGCAGAGCTTAGTGATCTTTAGCAGAGACACCGTGCTGGCATTCTGCAGGCAGGAGAAGTGACAGTCAGCGTAAGCAGGTCCGTGATTGAATGCTCATGCTCCCAACTGCCTTCTCCTGCAGCCTAATATAAGGCTGATCTCGTGCCTCTCAACACCACAGGTGTAGAGACTGCCAGTTCACCACTGCTCTCATCTCGGAAGCTCTCTCATGCATGTTCGGAGAGCTAAATCCCTCTCCATACCCTTTTCACCAAGGTGTTCCATTCTCGAGCTATACAGGTATTTCTTATAACTCTCCCTCCTCCTAGCCATAAGCTATATGGGCTGCTACACAGTAGGTCAGAATGGCTCCTGCATAGTCAAATAATAGTTCCTAAAGACAATAGTGCCTAAAGAATCACAAACAGAAGCAAAGATGTTGTGTAATCTGCCTACAAAAGTGAATAATCAAGCATTAGACTTACCTGTTCAGTCTGGCTTTCCTTGGGGATAGATATGTACTTGACTAATTTTCCCCATGCAGCCTTTGAAATTACTTGCTTTTTTTTTCCCCCCTAGGTTTCCAGTCAAAATGAGATTTTCCTTTGGTAAACATAACGATTTCCTAATAAAAGTGCCAAATTATTTCATTGAGTGGTGACTTCAGACTCTCCTCCCTGCTACTTATTTGAACATCCGAGTCAATTCCCCCAGTGTCATTCCAGACAGTTTGATGGAGTAAAGGAATGAGGAGCCCAATCAAGTATCTGATTAATACAGGTGCAGTATGCAAATTGCTGACTTTCAAAAAATCAGAGGAAGATAAAACATGCTTACAGCTGCTCTGACTGTGTCTCATCTCTCTTATTCAGTCTCTTAATGTCTCCTTCCAAAACATTACCTGTTATATGCAGTAGGATGTTATCTTTTCAAGACTTGTTATTTTTTCCCCTCTTTTCATAGCCCTAATAGCTTTCCCTCAGACTTGTGTCATTCTTTGCTGATTGTCTTCTATGAGCAAAGCACAAATCCAGCCGAGAAAATGGCAGGTTGCAGAATGTTTATGCTAGCATTAAATCTAATCACAATATACACACTTATCTGGACATGGCACCTCCCCAGGAACAATAGATAGTCATTTATATATAAGGTGTTTTTCCGACCGAGTTCTTCTATCATTGCTGGGTGGGTATCTCCAATCCTCGTTTATAATGCTTTTCCAGCAAGTGCAGTGTGTCAGGAATTCTAGATTATCCTTCCCAAGGTAGCGCGACTAGGAGAATTGACAAGTTGTTTCTGGTTTTGTGTCTACCTGTATTTTTTATGTACAAACATAGAGCATATTAAGCTTTGTTGCTATTTCCTTCAGTCGAAACATCCTAAGACCCTGCTCACAGTTCTCAAAACATCAAAGGTGTGATATCGTGCAAAGCTAAATGCTTAATGGAGAACCAGAAATAGAAGAGTTGGTTTGGAAAATGCAGGGTGTGCTAATTAAGCCAGAAAAGGCATAGAAAGAGCCTGCACATGGAGGTTTAGGGCCCAGAGTCTGAGAGGAGGGCAGCCCTGTTGGTGTGCCAGAGAATCAGAGTTCTGGGTTTCTGCCTTTGGCTGAATATCATTTCCTGCCCTGAACAGCCACCAAAAGCTGAGCTCCAGAAAGCAGCCACGAGATCTCAAGGCTAGCATTGAGAGCCTTTGTTTGCACATACAGTAAGTCTTAAAAAAAATTTTTTTTTTTTTAGGGCAGCACCTGTGGCTCAGTGAGTAGGGCGCGGGCCCCATAACCAAGGGTGGCGAGTTCAAACTCAGCCCCAGCCAAACTGCAACAAAAAATAGCTAGGCATTGTGGTGGGCACCTGTAGTTCCAGCTACTTGGGAGGCTGAGGCAAGAGAATAGCTTAAGCCCAAGAGCTGGAGGTTGCTGTGAGCTGTGATGCCATGGCACTCTGCTGAGGGCGACAAAGTGAGGTTTTGCCTCTTAAAAAAAAAAAGAAAAAGAAAAGAAATTTTTTTTACATACCCAGTTTAATTGGAGTCTTAAGTTTTATAGTTTTGCAAAATTTATTGTTTTATTTGTGTGCATTAAAAAAAAAAAAACCCAACTCTATTGGGATATAATTCACACACCGTTCAACCAACAAGTGCAATTCAATGAGTTGGGGGTATATTACACTATTAATCTTTTTATAATTGTGGTAAAACATGTACAATCCCACGTTCACCATTTTAACAATTTTAAGTGTACCAGTCGATATATTAATTATATTTACCATGTTGCTCAATCATTATCACTATCTATATCCAAAATGTTTTCAAAAGGTACCCCAATAGCATATTTTTATGACTTTAAAATATGCCCTCTTTGAATGGGCAAACTGAGAAAAAAATGCTGCGTAACTTTGGGTGGTCAAAACCCTGACCCATAACCTAAGATGTTGCTATGTTTCTTTATCAATTCCAGCTGTCTTGTAGTTGAGTCCTGGGGTTTCCTAGGTATAAGATCATATTATCAGCACCAAAGAGAGTTTGACCCCCAGGTTAGTCTATTATTTAAAAAAAAACCTGGACCCAAGTATATACTCTTTGGTGAACATGGTGCAGCTGGAGTTCAGCAGCCCTCTGCTCCCAGCGGGCACCGGTGTGCAGCACACACCATGTGGGCTTTCACAGCAGTCCGCTGATGCTGCCCCTGAAATTGTGGCCAGACAGGACAAGAGATGGCCATCCATTAGGGGGAGGCGACGGAGGGTGGACACCTCTTGTTGAGTCCCAGTTCTGAGCCAGGCCCTTGCTAAGAGCGTCCGTGTCCCTCCTGAGGATTGCTTCAGGCTTTGGTCCCAAGCCCAGGGACCTAAATAGCTCACCATACCTTAAAGGGTCTCTTTAGTCCCCCAACTTTACTGGGGTGGGGAGGGTCCTATCTGTCTGTACAGAGTGGGTGAGGGGGAAGAGGGGGAAGCTCATGGAGACAGAAAGAGAGCCGAGGGGAGGGCCGTGTTCTCAAATGGGCAAAGCTGTCCTCTACCCCCTTTATTCACTTACTGGGCCTGTCATAACAGCTACCACAAACTTGGGGGCTTAAAACAACAGGAATTTATTTTCTCATAGACCTGGAGGCCAGACGTCTAAAGCCAAGATATTGGCAGGGCTGTGCTCCCTCTGGGGGCTGAAGGGGAGAGTCCTTCCTGGCCTTGTCCAGTTCTGGTGGCTTCAAGCCTTTCTCGGCCTGGGGCTATCAGTCCAATCTCTTCCTCCGTCTTCATGTGACATTTCCTCTTCTCCATGTGTCTCTCCTTTGTGTGTCTCCTGTAAGGACCCTTGTCATAGATTCAGGGCTCACCCGGATAATTCAGAATGGTCTCATCTTGAGATCCTTAACTTAATTACCTCTGCAAAGACCCTTTTCCTAATAAGGTCTCACACATTCTGGAGTTTAGAAGGTAGACACATTCTTGTCTATACATCTTGGAGACCTCCATTTAACCCCCTATGCTCCTATGTGCACTCAGGGAGAGCAGTGGAGCATAAACCCTTTGGTCCACCCTAAGGTGAGACTCAGTACCCCATTACCACTATCAACTACAACAATGACGGCGGAACCAAGGCCCAAGGCTGGTGCCATTTTTGAGTGAGGCAACCATTCCCACTTTAGGTCTAGGTCACACAATCTCACATTAGGGTACAGGCTTCCCATTGGATTTATTCATATGCCAGGACCATGGCACTCTCAGGGAGAGGCACTAGATTTTCTGGTTAGCTGTGGGGGATGAGGGTGAGCTGATGTATCCCCCCAGGTGGAAGCTAGAGACTGCCTGACCTCAAGGGTAGTTTGTGGGGTTTTGTGCTGCTTCTCTGTCTCCACTGAGAGCTGAGATGCTGGCAGAGGCAATGCTTGTTCTTTAAACAGAGATTGCTTTCCTGCAAAGCCTCAAGCCAGGTGCCTGGGTGGAGAAGGCAGGCCTGCCTTCCCTGCTTCCCAGCCTGCCTTCCTGCCTCCCAACCCCTTGCTCCTTTTCATCAACAAGGCAAAGCTCACTTTGGAGCTCAGCACTCGAAGAGCTCCAAGGCTGGAGGAGGGGAGGGGAGAAGGATCTACCACTCTGCTTTTCCTCTAGATGATTTCTGTGAGGAGAATTTGGCAACTTCTTCCTCTTGACTCTCACCTAGTTTTCTCCTTTGTTAAGAACCCACTTATAAATCAGCAGCATCCAAATGAAAAGGAAATTGCCGAGTCTCACCAGTAGAGTTTACTAGGAGCTTAGTGGTACTTCTATGTAAGTTATTTTTTCAAAGTTTGGGAGCCTTAAAAAGTAAGCTAGGAATCAAGGCAGCCACAGACTCTGCATACACGCGGAAAGGTAAATGAGAGGTAGTTTCAAGACCTCCCTGTTAGGCAGGGTCACTGTGGAAAAATACCCTGGGAAAGTGAAGTCTTGGGTCTCCAGTTGTGGGGCAGGAGCCGTGGTGGGCACGAGAGGACAAGCTTCCCACCTGGGTGAGACACTGGGGAGAACTGGGGATGTGGGAGGCAAGAATAAAGGGGGCAGTGAGAGATAAACTCTGTGTTCCGAGGCTGCCAGTGCTCACAGGGGCCCTTCCAGGGTGCCCACAGGAAAAGAAGGGCTGAGAGCAAAGGTGGAGCTGTTTACTGCAGAGTGTCGAAGGTTCTGGAGGCTCCAGAGGCTCCAGTCTGCACCGCGTGGGCAAGAGCTGGTAGAAGCCTGGGAGAGCAGTAACACCTTGGAAAGAAGGATGCATATGTCTGGGAAGACAGTGAAATTAACTGTTTCTGTTCTTGCTTCTGAATAGATGAGTATGGTTCAGAATTGGGCTTAGTACGTTTAACACATAGGTGATGGTCTTTCTGTCAAGGTTCCCTGCTTCAAATGCCTTTACAAATAAGTGAGTAGGATGCAGGTGTGACAAAAGAACTAGCATTCACTTACTATGTGCTGGCATATTTGTGCATCTGTGAGCACGCACGCGCACATGTGTGTGTGTGTGTGTGTGTGTGTGCATCATCTCATGTACTCTTCACAGTGACTCTCTGAAGTGGTTCTAATTGTTACTTTTGAGGAAACTGAGGCTCAGAGAAGTTCAGTAATTTGCCTAAGGCCACATAGTCAGGAGTTAGGGACCTAGATTCAAACTTGGTCAAGGGCCATTCATTCAACACCCATTCACTGAGGATCGACTCTAATCCTGACTGTGGTTCTCTCCCCAGGGAGTGGCCACTGCCCTGCCCCCTCCCCCGGATGTTCTTTCTCTTTCCAATTATCCCCGTGGCTGGGTGTGGCTGAGCTGATGCAGCATCTGGGGTTTCTTCCAGACTGCAAGATTCTCCTCTGGCTTACAGTGATGCCACTTTCTTCAGGGCCTGTCCATACCTGTGGCTTCTCTTCCTGCCCCTCCAGCAGGTGGCATGCTGTCTTTGATGGAAGCAGCCAGTCATCTGGAGAAGCCCAAGGCAGGGCGGTGTGTGCTGGCGTTCCCACACAGGTGGCGGGCGCTGTGGGGTGTGTCCTGCCCACGCTCAGTCAGCTCACAGCAGCTGCCTGGAGATCCCACTCACACCCGTCCGCCACATCTTCCTTGCCCAGAAGAAGCTAGACTAGAGTTTCTCTCATTTTAAGAAAATACTTTTGAATTTCAAAGATACCAATCTTTACCATGCAGAAGAAAAACAATCCTTTCTGCTGGTCTCCTTGTCTGGCAAATTTAAAACAGGGTCCTTTGGGATAGATAGCCTATTAATAACACTGTAACCATCCATTCCTGTGAATGGAGAGTGGCATTGGGTCATAATGTGACAGAATGGACACAGTAATTAGCATACAGCAAGCAAATCCTCAACAAGAGGAAGGGCCAGTAACCAAATTTATTTATGTTCTATTAAATAGAATATTTTGGTCTGGCATTTATTGGGCTGGTTTAAGAGCCTAACTCCTTTCTGTTAGTCTAATAGAATGCTTCAGAGTTAAAGTTGCACCCTCTTAGGTGATCTTTATCATAAAGGCAAAGGTCAGAGGTCAGATTTTCAAGTTATTCTATGCAACCTCAATCTTGAACTTAGAAGCTAGGAATACGTTAAGCTGAATTTAGGGTTCTTATTTTTTTTCCTACATAATAGGTTATAAAGATCATTCAGAATCCTGGATAGAATCATTCAGAATGGGTGGTTAAGCTAGTGGACAGCTTTGATAGAAGAGGCAGAATCTGTAGACCTAGTTTGCCACTAATATGGTCTGCATGCTGGGAACATCTTACTGGCCCTGTGTCTAACCTGGATCACCTCTAACATGGTAGTGACAAGGCTTCTTTCTCAGGAAGGTGACATCAGGCATAATATGGCCCACTGGACTCCAACCTCCTTAAAAACAAGGGGCTTTTTTGTTCTTTGTTGCTTCCCCAATACCCAGAACAATAGGAGCTTGCTAAGGCTTTGTCCAATGTATCCTTCTAGGTTTCCCACCCTCCCTGTCCTTCTAGTCACCCTTCACACCACTGCCAGGGTCCAATATCCACAGGATCAGAGTCGGGATTTGTGTTTGGATCATGCCAATCTATTCCACGTCTCCACCTGTTGTGGGAGTAGCCCTGTTTCTAAAGAACTATTTACTTTCCCGTGAAGCCACACCTATGTGGTAAAGAAGTCAGAAGCAGAAATGAAAAGAGGAAGAAAGCTGAAAGACTAGAAGAGTGGGAGGAGAGAGGGGGAGCCCCAGATCACAGCTGAGACCCTCCCTAAAGGGATTAGAACACGTGTGCGGCTTCAGGCCACCGCCTGCCAAATACCTCGTGCTGTGTCTCTGAATGGAAAATGGAATAGAACAATGAGCTGGAATTTAGAGTGCCTTTGAAAGCAACTGCTGTCAGCATGTGTTCTGAATATGCCAAGCCCTGCTTTCAGACCACAGAAGCCTTTCCTAGCCCACATGGGCCCCGCAACAGCCGGCAAAAGATGACACACCCTATACAGCTGTGCCCTCCAGCCCACTGCTCCCTGGACACTTCTGTGAAAATGTGTGTGTTTGAAAAGGTCATGCATGTTTCTAGAAGGAAGGGAAAACAAGGTAGGTATCTGAGGAATTATGTATCCACAGGGGTACATTTCATGGCCTGGTTTACAAAGATGTATCTATAGTCTTCATCAAATTGCTCAGATAGATGACTAAGAAATTTCTGCCTTGAAATGATTTAGGAGTCCAACTATGCCATTGAGGAGACTGTGGTACTTGAGGGAAGTGTGCTTTTGTTATTCTTGTTATGTTTTTTATTTCGGTTAATGGTTTCATCCTCCATACTCAAGCCAGGGAGATCTGGAATGATCTATAATTCTGGCCTCTCACCTCTCACGGCCAGCTGGTTGCAATCCTGTCTGCCTCCTTCTTGGTCACATCACGCTTCTGTGTCTTCATCACTGCCTCCCTTGGGGTGATGACTGAACTCACATTTTCTTCTAGAATTTCCTTGGCTCAGTTTGTGAAAGCTGGTAAGGGAGACTTTATTCAAGGGGGCCATGGGGAGAAGGTACAGTGACTATAGCAATGGGGTCTTGCAGTGGGAAAGAGGGACTGGACTCTATTCCAACTCCAGCCCGGACAAGTGGGGACTTATAACCAAACAGCAGGATGGGGCTCAGTGGATGGAAAATTACTAAGAGGAAACCTCAAGGATAAGGGGTTTCAAGCTAAAACTGACTTGATAGGATTGCAGAGGAGGACAGCCCAGGGTGAAAGACATCAGATACTGAGTGTGGGAGAGCTGCTGAACTGACTTAACAGAATTCTTGCTCAAACTGGATTCTGCAAGGACAGAGAGAGAAGCCCAAGTTCAGGCCCAGTCAAGCAGAGGACTCAGAGGAGGCTGGCAAGAGTTCTGTTCCAAGGAAAGAGGCCGTCAGGATCCGCCTCTGCGATGCTGCCAGGGATGGCCTTCTTTCAGAAAAACCAGTCATGCCATTTCCATTTCACAAGCTTCACTGGGTCCCACTTAAACAAAGGAAAACTGAGGACTAGCCAGAAGACAGGCCGTGGGGATCAAGGCCCCACTGGGGTTCATGCCTCAGGGGCTGCCTAGTCCCGCTGCGCTCTGAGCCCTGCTGATGTATCGCTTCCTTCCTTCATTTCTGTGGCAGAGTTCACTAAACACGGTGTTTCAGACTGAGACATACAGGCTGGCCCTTCTGAAACTCGTTTTGCTGGGGAGAATTGGGCACATAGGCAGCAGTATCCAGGGCAGGGCCCTCCTAGGAAAGGTTGACCCCCCAAAAGCTAGAGCAGAGGCTCTGTGAGGTTGGCCCATGGAGGGCCAGGCATGGAGGTGGCACAGTCCCGCCCCAGAAATGCAGGCGCCTCTTTGCTTAGCAAGGCTGGTTTCAGGAGCTCTCAGGGAAGAAGAATGAGAAGTGGGGCACTAACAATACCCAAAGATG
The DNA here is from genome assembly GCA_963574355.1 of Loris lydekkerianus. Taxonomy (NCBI): domain Eukaryota; kingdom Metazoa; phylum Chordata; class Mammalia; order Primates; family Lorisidae; genus Loris; species Loris lydekkerianus. The sequence continues at coordinate 20,089 of CAUYPK010067868.1, read as the reverse complement.
TTTCCAGAAACCTCTGGATGCCTTGGGTCCCCTTGTAGGTAGCTTGCCAAATAGCTCAGGTTCTACCGCAGGGCTTTTAAACCCACCAGTGTCAAGGTTCAGCATTGAAGGATTGAAGGTACTTTATGGAAACCAGTCACCCCCCATCAAAGTACTAACTAGGCTTGACCCTGCTTAGCTTCCAAGATCAGTATGGGGACCAGTTAAAGAACAAATCAGAACAGCTTTGAGGGTAGGCAGTGGGCTTAGGCATTACCAGCCACACCCACCATAAAAAGACTACAGTGCCATTAGAAACCTACATTATGATTGACTTTAAGACCCAGTCCCCAGTGAGCACCCTGTTACTGCTGAGGGCCGTCTTTTGCAATCTTTGGGGAACTGCTTCCAGGTCCTTCAGCTGTGTGTGGAGCCAAACAAAAGATGTTCTTGGGCCTGGAGGAACTCTGCAAAGCTCCACCCTTGGGCTCCCTGCTCATCCTCACTGTATCCAGCCTGGCAAGGTCAGGAAGTCTGGGGTGAGGCCCAGGAGTGTCCCTGAGCCTGCACGCAGTAGCTGCCGGGTGGCAGTGGACTGCAGTGCTGCAGGGGCCACCCTGCTAATAGCCATGGCTCCTGGGACAGGGAAGAGTGTGATCCTCCAGGGGGCTGGGGATGGGTGAGGACGAAATCATGTCTGTCCCCCACGACAAGCTGGATGTGGATGCAGGACTTGGATGCAAGGCTATGCTGCAAGCTGTTCTAGAAGTCCAGCCTGAACTGGAAGGACCCTGCCTGCTGACTCAGAGCTGGACAGCCAGAATTTCTCCTGGGGAAGCACAAGTCCGAGGTGGCAGCCCCTCTTCCGCATCTTCAGGTGTGGGAATATCTTGGTTAGGTGCCTTTGAATGTGGACGCTGAGGCAAGACTTCAGGTACAGCTAGTTTATTTGGAAGGTGAGGCCAGGAAGTGGGGAGGGGTGAAGGGAGATAGAGAAGGGGGTGAGTTGATGAAGGCACTTCATTAAGCCATTCACCATGGTGGGCAACTAGAGCTCGACCCACCAGGGTGCTCCTGGAGACCCTTGAATGTGCCTCAGAGTTAATCCAGCTGAGGGATGAGGAAGCTGGGCATTTCCAGCGACTCCCTGCTCATTATCACCAGGCATGCTTTCTGCAGCAGGGAGCTTCTGGTACTCTGGTTTCCCTGCATGTGGGCCTGGAGGGTTCCCAAAGCCAGACAAAAAGCAGGACACCAGGGTCTGCAGGAAGCAGCCGGCAGGTGCAGGGGGGCTGCTGGGGGGATATGGAAGAGTGCCAAGGGTGCCTCCACGAGAATCCAAGCCTGGGGCCGAGGGTGAGGACAGACAAGAGTGGGAGCCCGTAGAGGGTGCCAGTGGTGGGCAGAGCATGGAGGAACGGCTGGAGTCAAGAGAAGACTGTTACCTGCTTTTTGAATGTGGGATCTGAGCCTGTGGTATGGAAGGGGCAGGGGTGCCCCTGCTGGGTGATGCACACTCAGTCTGGTCTCAGGGGAGGCAGGACCATTCCAGGTGGCCCTGACTTTCCTCCCACTCCCTTCCTCAGCACTCCTGGGTAGACTTGGAGTGTGGAATGATTCCTTTTACCTTTAGAGTTATGGGATCGCTTTGAATGAACAGGAAATGCTGTAGCACGCAGCACATGTATCAGACATTAAGTCTGCAACAGATTGGAGGCATTCGAAGGTTCTGAAAGGCTCGAATCTGCAGCTCCGTTCTCTTGACACACAGCCTCTGGTGGTGGAGCCTAGAGCCAGGAGCGCCCCCTCCGGCCCAGGCTCCTGGCTCAGGGGCCTCTCCCTCTCCTCCTCTTTCTGTTCTTTCACTTATCCTTGTGCTCATCTTTTTTTTTTTTTTTTTTTTTTTTACCAATACATTTTATAATATTTAAAATTATAATTTGATAAAAAATAAAAACCCTGTAATTAAATAAAAAAATAAATTTGTGGGGGGTTTTTTGTTTTGTTTTTTTTTTTTTTTTTTTTTTTTTTTTTGTCTGTCTTAGTCTCTGGGTGCATGAGCCAGTGTGTATTTTCAGATCTGTCTATCCCCCTTTTATGTGTCTTGTGATCTCACTTAACTCATCCTGCTAGAGTCAACAGATCTCGACACGAATAGGGAGGGAGCCAAACTATCAAGGCACTGAAGCGTTTGGGGACAGCTAAGTGAACAGTTTTGGTTTTTCCAATTGAACATCTTTTGTAAATCATGTACATTTTACTTTTTCTAGGTGACTAGAAAAACCCAGGAGATGGGGCATTCCACACCTGGTATTTTCTACATCCACCCTGTTAATGGATCCAACCCTTTCTCTCCACCTTCATGCCATCCTCCTAGTCTGAACTGCCATCATGTCCTACCTGGACCACTGTCCCAGCTTCCCTGCCCCACTGGCAGCCAGGATGGCCTGTCAGAATATGCAAGGGCAAGTCTTTGCTCAACACACACCCTTCCCCTGACCCCCATGGCAGCTTTCTGTTTCCCAGGGGCTGCTGTGAGGGCTGCTGCACCTGCCTTTCTGCCCTCCTTTCCTCTCCTTTGCATTCACCACACCCCTTCTGCTGGCCTGGTCCCTTTGCTACATGCCTTGGGGCCTTTGCACTTGCTTCCCCCCCCCCCCAGAATATTCTTCCCTTGTTCTCTATGTATCTCTCCTCCAGGTGCTTGTTGATTGTTGCCCTCTCACTGAAGCTCTTTCCAACTTCCCTATTCAAAAGTAGACCCCAACCCATCCTTTCTGCTGTTCTTTCTTTCCTTCTGTGGCCCTGTGAATTATCTCAGATACTACACATTGACCCTACTCTTTTGGTTTACTGCTCATCTCTCCTCAGTGAATGTGGCCTGTTGAGGCCAGGTGTTCTTGCCCTGCTGATGCCCAACTGCTATATGCCCAGCACAGAATAGTGCCTGGTGTATAGTTGATGTCCAAAAATACATATTAAATGATTCCATAGAAGGGCGGTGAGGGGCAGGAAAGAGGGACACCTGCTGAGCTTCCCTTAAACCAGAGGGCACAACCTGGAACCCCATAGAGACTTTTAACAAGCACAGTTTCTTTTCAAAGACTCGAATTAGTCATCAATGCTTAAGGACACGGCAACTGCACATAACATCCCAATATCTGGCATCACTTGAAAAATAAGAAAAGATCAGATGTGCCCCCCATCTGTGACAATGAATGGAGCTAAATAGTGGGCGCTGGCTTAGCCACTTTGAGGGTCACTGTCTCCTATCTCACTCTCTTACCCAACCCTATGTGGACAGATGGGTTGAGGGACAGAGGCCAGAGGAAGGTGAGAGCAGGCAGGCACCAGTGCAGCTCCCAGATGCTGCTCTACCAAGGAGGGGAACCTGCTCTTTCCATTTAGCTCCCCAGATCCCATGGCTGTAGATTGCAGCTTCTTGGTCCCTCTGATCTCCCAGCTGTTGAGCCCTTTGTCACCTGCTGACTCCCTAGCAACAGCAGCCCTAAAGGCAAGTGGTCAAGAATGGATGAATAAGGGGCGGCACCTGTGGCTCAAAGGAGTAGGGCGCCAGCCCCATATGCTGGAGGTGGTGGGTTCAAACCCAGCCCCGGCCAAAAACTGCAAAAAAAAAAAAAAAAGAATGGATGAGCAAGAGTGCACCTTAAAAGAGGGAAGAGGACGTATCTGTTGGTAAAGTGCATGTAATTCTGTACACACGTGTTAGAAGTGGAAAGTGGTGGTAAGCACTATTTTTTGCTAAATCTAAATCTGGCCGTTCTACAGTGTTGTTGGCTAAGCGCTCCTGAGCACACCTTCCGTGTGTCAGCCAGGGTGCTCATTGAACAGAACTAATTTAAAAAGAAGAAAAAAAGACAAGAAGACATATTTAAACTTCTAGCATCTCCAGTTATTGTAGTTAGCAAGCAGCAGGGACAGAGATGTTACGTACTCCTCACTGTTTCTTACACCCTTTTATTCTATGTGCTTCCCCCTCCTTGAGGGTACACAGATTTGGCTTTGCCTTTGTAAGAGCTTGGGCAGAAGTGCTAAGTCCACAGCCCTTGCTAGTACATTCAGAAATAACAGAAGACCTGTCAATTATTTGTATTATTTATAAAATATTTCTTTTGCCTTACACATTTGCAACATGAAAATGATACAGAAGAAACCCATTAACAGATACAAGGTGCTCAGCCCCTTGCCCTAAGGTTTCTTAAAAATTTAAAAAGCAACCCTTCCCCCATCTCCCATCCCTCATACTAAACAGTTTTGATTTAAAACCTATACCCTGAGATACAAATACTTCAAACCATGAGAACCATGAATTTAGGCAATTGATTTCTTCTCTCAGGTTATTCACAGGATACGCTGGAAATATGATTAATTAGCCTTGCATATATAACAACACATACCCATTTGAGAAAAACTAATACTGTGTTAAGCAGCTTGCACCTTTGGTTCGGTTCTACAAAGGAGTTGTTTTACCCTGTTCAGCACATTACTTTTCCCGCAACGGAAGCAGAGAATGTATTTACTAATTGTTAGACCACTGTTTAGTTGCAGGTGAGGGACCCAAGCCAGTCAGTCCACAAGTTTGCTGAGCACCTGTTGTATCATTGTCCCCACTGTCTTAGTTCAGGCTGCTATCACAATTGACTACAGACAGTGTGATTAGGATAACAGATATTTATTCCTCATAGTTCTAGGGGATGGGGAGCTGAAGATCAGGGTGCCAGCATGCGGGGGTTCTGGGGAGGGCTGTCTTCCATTATGTTCTAATGGGGCCTTTTGGCGGAGGTGGGAGGGATAACAGGCAGAGAAGGAGCTTGGGAACTGGTGTCTCTTCTTTTTATAAGGGAACTAATCCCATGCACTCAATGACCTCATTGAACCCTAACCACCTGCCACCGCCCCACCTCTCAATTCCATCATATTGGGGATAAGGGCTTCCACATGAGAGTCTGTGGGACACAAACATCAGGCCATAACACAGGCTGTGGGGAAGCAAAAATAAATGACAGTGGGGCCCTCTGGGACTCGGAGCTCACAGGGAGATAGACTCATCAGCAAGTGCCATGCTTCGAAAACACAAAAAGTTGTGAACAAAGTGCCCTGGACAACTGCAGAGGGCATGAATCCCTGTAGGAGCAAAGATTGAGGAGCTGAAGAGCAGGTCATGTTCGGGACACAGTGCCAGGCTGATATCACAGTGGTGGCCACTGTGGCTTTGGCTCCCTTTGTGGATGGCATTGGACAGTTGTTGCTTCTGTTTTGGCTGTCACGCCTGGCCTCACTGATGCTCTTGGGGCCCAGTGAATGTGGCCTCTACAAACTGCACTTTTCCCAAGGTCTTCTTTGAGTCACAGCAAGTTCCTTGGACAGCCAAGCTCAGTCCTTCCTCTGGCGTGACGTGCAGCTGGAGTCTAAGGAGGGTGCTCCCTCCTGCCACCTCCAGGATACTGGATCATCCTTTTGGGTGTGCCTAGTGGGGGAATGTGGAGTGTGGGGATGCACTGCGGCATGGGAGGGTCTGGGGTGGAGGTGGTGGATGCCATCATCCTGCACAGTCAAGCCCTGGGGACTCCGGCACTGCTCCAGTCCTGTTCTGAGAAGGCATCAGGGATCTAATCTAAATAGGAATGGACTTGGTAGGCAGGAATACTCCTTTCCAAATCATCAAATGGGGTGGCGTCTTCAGATGATGTGGGCAAGGCGGAAGGCAGAAGTTGCCCCCCATCTGCTTTGCTGACAACCGGAGCTCATAGGAGAAGACCAGGATGGTCACCCGCATTTGATGTCCCTTTTTACACCTAGAGGTGTAACTAGCCAAGGCCTAACTAGCCATCCTCCTTTCCCCATTTCTTCAGGAAGCCTTGACATCCTTTAGGAAACAGGACACCGGCATTCCTGGGCCTAACTTGCAACTTAGGTCCTCATCATTGCCCTCTCTTCATGGCAGGACCTTCCCGTTTCTGTGGAGTTTGTGGTCACGCCAAAAACTGACCCCCAAGGACCCTCTCCATTTTGATACACCCACTGATCTTCCACACTTCTGTTATTTCCTGCCACCTTTTCTTAAAAGTAGCTTCGCTCTTAACTTTGACCCTTGAGCATGTTGCTGAATCCCAGTTTCCACATCTATAGCTCTTAAGAGGGACCAAAAATCAGATATTTTCTAAGATTCCCACCGAGTAAGGAGAAGAATACGGCATCTACTCAGACTTTCCCTGCACACGTCGGAGCCTGCGGGAAGTACACTGAAAGGAAATGGGAAGGAGAAAGCCTGCACGTATTGAATTCCTCATTAGCCCGCTGCCTGGTTCTCATTAGTGAGCCTTGTGGGTTATGGGCACAAGGACCAGGGCTCATTGTCATGGCTGAATAGCACATGTGAAATGCAGGCGATTTCTAATCCATACTAGACGAGCTCCCCACTTCGCTATCTTATAAAGCAATGAGCACCGCTCGAGGAAAACCCCACCAGAATGACGGACTAATCCTTGAGGGGGGAAAATATTGCTGTTCTGCATAAGCTTTTGCTCTCTGCTTAATTAATCCCTAAAACTTTCAGGCCTTAATGAGAATAATTAGACTTGACAGTACTGAGCTTAATGCACAACTACAGACAACAAAAACCGTGTTCAGTTTATAAGCTTCCCAGAGCTTGCTGAAAGACAGGCTAATGTTATTTACAGCAGCCCCAGTCAGGGGCCGGACGAAGGATCGGGCTGGAAATGTGCCTGGCGCTCCCTGAGGACAGTTTCTCTGAGGAACAGGGTACTATAGCCCCCTTTTGTGGCTTTCCCTCCATAACAAACCGTGGTCTAGACAGGACCTGGCTAGAAATTCCCTTATTACCACTCCAGCCAGACTACATTTATCATCACCTTGAATGTAACGCTCATACAAAACCTCCAGGCCTTTCCTATTCAAGCAACGCATCGAGAGAGCCAGAGAGCAGCTGAGCCCTTACGGTACTCCAGTCGTTGTCTGCCAGCTTCTGGAAATACCTCATTTTCCAGAAAAGCATTCATTTGTCAACAGAGGGATAATGTTAAAACCTTAAAGACAAATCAGCCAGAAGGCAGAGATAGGAGAAACAGGCAGGAGAAGGTTGTGCTGCTGCGGAGAGATGGCTGCTTGGCCTTGCTGCAGTTTCTATGATTTGTTAGCTTCGTGCCAGCCTCTGTCTTCTTCAAGAAAAGGTTTAAATCTCCTCTTGAAATGGTGTGGTGCACGCTCCCCAGACCGAGAGGCTAGAAGCATCCCTCTGGCTCTGCAAGGATGACCAAGTTTATTTGTCTGTATCCACGAGCACATGGGGGAGGCTTCTCAATGAGGGACATTAAAGGGTTGTGTGTTGCTTTGGTGAAGCTGATGGAGCCGGACATGCAGACTTGAGCAGGCAACTCATCCTACCTGGTGAGATGATGCAGTTGGGATGAATTTCTGCACATTCCATTGGTGCTAATTATCACAGAAGATAAGAAAGTGGCTTAACAATCTTCAATGTTACAGCAAAAGTTATAATGTCCGTTTGGACAGAGATCTTTCCCAAAAACGAAAAACAACAGATCTGCAAAATGTCCGGTGCTTTTCAGTTTTAAAATTGTCTAAGATTTCAGAGTTCTTGCACGTCTAAGGAGATGAAGACAGTGGGCTGCAATATGGGATTTGAAAGCCATCATGCTACATTTTAAAAAGAAATATCAATATACACACGTACACGTGTACACATATACACACGCACACACAGAGACATACAAAACAACGTGAGGACAGGAACTTTAACCCGGTAAATGGCAGTAGGCTAGAGAGCTTTGTTTTTAATTTTCAATCAAGGATCTAAAACAGACTTCAAAGGGCATTTAAGCTGACAGTTTTATTTGCTCCTTGAGGAAGAGGAAAGATGAATAAGCGTAAAGACAGATCATTCTCAAAATAATTGCAGCCCTGACATATCTAAATGAGTTTGTAAAAGAAAATACAGTGGCAATTGATCTTATTAATTAGAGATCTACCAGGATGGTAATACTCACTTATCCACAGATTGCCTACAGCTACAAAAATAAAATAAAATAAAATTAACCACTTTCTCCTGGGGAACCCAATTTCTTTCCCTCCTTGTGATCCCTTTCTCTCCCTGCAGTGGGTAACAGCCCTCAGAGAGCAGTTTGAGTTGGTTTTCTTTCTGCCCACGGAGCCCCAGGTTTGCAGGGATTGTGAGATGCCACGCACGGTGCAGTGGCTTGTCACAGTTGATTGAACATGTAATCTGACAAACAAACAAGCAACAATGCGCGACAAGAAAATGGGAGAGTTATTTTTTTCAAGCCGGTGCGTGTCATTTACCTGTGAAGAATGGCAGCAAGAGCCCATGGCAGGAGGGCCCAGCTCCATCAATTGCTCATTCTGCCCATGTTTGTTCCATAATCCTATTTCTACTAACAATTGCTTGCTGTATGGAATAGACTCGAATAGAACAGCCCCAGCGATAAAATGCTGAGTGACAATGGGAGGCAGCTACCTCTGAGTGTGGTCCAGCCTTGCACCATTGGAGGGGAATCTTCAGGTTACTGGATTTAAAGCTCATGTAAACATTCACTGCATTATTGCAGGAGAGAGAGAATCGGTGCAAGAAAGGAAGAGGAGCAGAGAGAAAAAAGGAGGCGAGGAAAGAGAGGAGGAAGGGAAGGGACAGAAGACTAACAAATCCTTTGGCTCTGGAAGGAACGTCTGCTGCTTCTCCAGTGATTTCAAAGTGCGTGTGCATGGTTTGGGCTGATGTGCGCAGGAGAATCGAAGTGCGGGGGTAGGACAGGCACAAGTGTGTTTATAGTTACAAGGTGAGTGGGAGCTAAAACCCAGTTTTGAGTGTCTCACCAAGATGGACACACTGGCAAGGATCTGCATCTGTCCCTTGGGGAGAGGTTTTTGCTAATTTGCACTAAGGCACAGTGGGGCCAGCGGGGTCTAACTTGAAAATGAAGCAGGGCAACGGTTTTGTTAGTAAAAGTGACCCACGTCACCTTTTCTCTTCCAACTTGTCTAGCATAGAAAAACTGTTAGCTCACTTACCATGCATATATGGGCATTACCCACACAAAATTAAAAAATAAAAAAAAGATGGACTTTTTCAAAAGCACAAGACATTCTAGTATTACTGCGACTCGACATTCCTGGAGTGAGAAGATTAAACGTATCGTGAAATTTTGAACTATGTTTAAAGGAACACTTGGTAGTTTTTGTCGGTTGTCAGGATGCGGGAGTCCATTTCAACTTTCTCTTACCTCCTGCTAAGAGACGCGTGAAGGTGTGAAGAGCAAGTGTGGCTCCGTGTCATTTGGTGCAGGGACTCACCAGTTCTGACCTCCAAAATAACCCGGAGAGACTGCAGACTCAGGAGATGCTATGGGAATACCCAGGGAAGGCCGTGGAAAAACACAGGCCCCGAGTAGTCAGTGAGGGAAAGCAAAAGAATGCTCCCAACAGATCAAAGCCCCGAGTCTCTTAAAATGGAAATGAACATTTAAAAAAGGCCTTTCTCAAGGGAGAAATATGCAGTAAATCAGAGCTTTTTGAAAGACAACTGGGGCCTGTGCCGGTTTTTGAATAACTTGCCATTTAATAAATGTTCTATTTTTGACCCTTTAGGGAAATATACAACTCCATCTGAAACTTATGAGCCAAAATAATTTAACTTTTTTTTCCCAGTTCATTTTTATAAGTTTTGTGATGGAGACAAACGATCTGGAAGCTTTCTTTTTAAGGTTTTACGATTTGGCGAGGCCACTTAACGAGAAATGGCTTTCTCTGCCCACCAGTTCTGACTTGGTGAGTTTCTGGCTAGTTAAGTCCAGCATCTAATGTCTCAGAATCTGTGAGGAGAAGTCTGTGCAGGAGATTTTGAAGAATTGCTCTTGAGTTTTCTTTTGTAAGTGCTTGATGATGATTACATAAAGAATGATATATTCATTGTATATCATCTCTTCTAAGATGTGTGGAGAATGTGTGTGTGTGCACGCAGGTGCACACACAGAGCATTTGAAGACAGAGACTATATGTCAGGCATCCTCCATCTGGTGGACAGGCAGTACTCAATAGATGTTTAATCCCTGCAGTCCTAAGCACACAGTCTGTCTACAATGCAGTCTTGCTATGTTGTTTTGCTCTTTTGTAAAATCTTACCTGTCTGTGGAGTGGGGCATAATGGACCTGGGAAAACAGCAACCCATCAGTCAACAGCTTTGGATTGTTAAAAATTGTTCAGGCTCCCGTTACCTTGCAAAAGTAGCTGCAGCAAGTTCCTGAAAGCAGACTCTCTCATCTACTTACATTGCTCCCTCATATCCCTTTCTGCTGGGTCTTGAGAGCAGGTTTCTCCACGGCACGCAGCTGGGATTCCCACTAACCGAACTTGCATTCAAGGGCTGAGAGAACCCTGAGGGATGACTTCATGACCACATGGAGACCCTGAGAACCTGAGGGATGACTCCACTACCACATGCAGTTCGGTTTTGCATGTTTTCTTTGAGTGGAGGCCAGCAAAGACCGTGGCCTCACATAATTTTTCTGCCGGGTGTGGAATAGTGTCATAGAAAGATGATTCATGAGAAGAAATTGTCGAGTTTCTGCCTGGGACTGAATGGAAAACACTTGGTTAAAAAAAATCCCAGACATGCATACGGAAGACACACAGAACCAAATTTGTGTCTTCAGCTTTGGGAATCTACATCGGGATTTCTCACTTGACTTGAGAAAGGGTAACACTCGGGCTCTTGTTGAGTTATAAATAAGACTTTTGATTGAACATTAAGTCTGGGCTGCAATAGCAGATATTGCAGAAGCTAATATTTGCTTTGAGTTCCTAAGGTGCCTTTTCTATATATTTAAATTGCTTGTTAGACCTGAATATAGGTATTATTCTTTTACCAATATTGACTGATGAGAAAAAAAAAACCTTTGTGAGATCCACATGCCTGGCACCAGTGGATGTGATTTTCACCCAGGGTCTCTGCATCCTGAGACCTTTGTGTCAGTCACACTGTGACAATATCAGGTGGTGCATTCTGATAGTGATTCTCTGATACCAGCTGAGTGTCTTACATTCAATTAGATTCTGACACTACCCAGACTGAGCTCAGCTCCTGCAAGTTAAAAGGCAAGTATTCCCCAACAATACTGCCTTTCTTTCAGCTGCAGGTAGGGTCCCCAAGGCCACGTGCACTTCTGTCTGACTTGGTAACAAACGTGGGGGTTCCCACAACTTCTTCTGGCTCAAGAATTCACTAGAATGACTTAAGGCACTCAGGAAAATGCTATGTGTACTTACTGTTACCATTCCATTATAAAGGATACAAATAAATAGGGAGATGAATAGTACGCAGGGCGAGGCCTTGGGGTGAGATCCAAGTTTATCTCCCTTCCTGCACATAGATGTGTTCACCAACCAGAAACTTCTCTGGGCTCCTTGTGTCAGAGTTTCATTGAGGTTTCATTATGTAGGAGTGATAGATTCAAACATAGTTGAACTTAACCTCTAGCCTTTCCAGGTCTTTCCCTCTGCCCCAGAGGTCAGGAGATGGGGCTGAAATTCCAATGTTCTAATTAGGTGGTTGGTTTTTCTGAGGACCAGCCCTCATCCTGAAGCTGTCTAGGGGTCCAGTAGTGAGCTACCACATTAACATAAAGTCAAGTATGGCAGAAAGGGTCTTTTCATAAACAACAAAAGCTATTCCTATAGAGAAATTCCAAAGGTTTTTAAAGCTCTGTGCCAGGAACTGGTTATAATGACCAATTACGTTCTTTATTACATCACAGTCTGTAGAAGCAGTCTGTAGAAGATACATTCAAACTAGGGCCAGTAACACTACTTTCTCACTTTGTAGGTGGAAGCTGTCCCTCACATCTCAAAAGGTGGATCTATCTCCCCTCCCTGGAAAGGGCTGTGCTTTGGCCAACAAAAGTGACATTCCAACACTTCTAAGCCCGGGCCTTAAAAGGGGGCAACTTCCACTTTTTCTTTCTTAGACTGCTCCCCTTTGGATATCAGCTCCCATGCTCTGAGGACACACAGGTTGGATATCTGGATAATCAGGGACTATCCTGAGACAGTATGGGGGATGACAGGCCATCGTGGATGTTCTGACCTCTAACAAGCTCCCAGCTGACGACAGACACTCCAGTGATACCATGTGGAACAGAAGAACCGCCTGATAATCTAAGCCAACCTTCAGCTTTGTGATAAGTCATACATTTCATATTAAGCCAGTAAGTTTAGGATAGTCTGTTGCAGAGCCATAGGTAATCAAAACATGGACCCAGAGAAATCCTTCTAAGAATTTAGTATTTTGGCAAAAAAACTCACAAAATGTCCTTCCCAGAAGCATCTCGGTTATATAGAATTGTGTTATATAAAGAATAGTGTTAAAGTGAGGCTCAACATAAAGAAAAATTTAGAGGAACATATCTTGTATTAAAAATTACATATTAATCTGATTCATTTTTATTGTACTTTCTGCAATGTTTCTTTTATCGATTTTCCTATTATTCCCCTTTAGGTGCTTTTCTGCATCCTTCTAATGCAAGGAATAATTATAAATTAATGAAACTTCTTCCTAAACATCTACACAAGAACTTACTTTTTCATGTAGGTTTTGTTTGTCACTAGAATAACCATTTTCATTGCCTATGCATTTTAGAATTCTATGTGCAAATACCCAACAATGCAATGGTATTTACAGAAGAAAAGAAATGTTCTTAATAAGTTCAAGAAGAGCGCACCTGCTTGGCAGGGCAGATCAACTCCATGCAGTCATTCAGGGACCCAGTTTCCTTCCACAGTGTTGCTCTGCCACATTTCCTGTAGGCCAATGCTGGGTTCCATGGTTACTTGGGAGAGGAGAAAGCCATGGAGGAGTTCATGCACAGAATTTTGTACTAAGGCCTGGAAATGACCATTTCCCATTAAGAATTTAGTCATATGACCATGGCTAGTAGTCCCTGGCTGGGTAGCCATGAATGCAGCTGCTATTTTGTTATTACAGAAGCCACATACTTGCCTTCCCTATAATACCACAAAAGAAGAAAGGATTGGTTTTGGTAAATAATTAGAAATATATGTCACAGATATGTTGCTGTCTCTGAAGGAGATTTTTAAAAAGTGTGGCATTTCAAAATAATTAAGTAAATCATTTAGTTTGCTGGCAGTATGATTGCAATAATTAGATTGGCTATCAACAAAGCTAGTGCTTTGAAAGAATAATGGTTTTTTGCAAGCATAAAGTTTAAACTGTTTGTTTTAAAAGACTACTAAATTATTTTTAGTCACAGCTAATTTCTATCCTTTTTGTGACTTCTATCTTCCTCTAAAAGCCAAGCCCAAGGAGGGCAACAACTCAATAGCTTTGGGTCCCAAGGAGATGTGGTATAATTGGCACACAGCAGTTCACATTCTGTCTGCTTGCTACTTTAAGATGACTCCTCAAATAAGGATGCAGAACCATTTCTTTATGTTTGTGACTTCTTCCGGCCCTATTCCACCCTTGTATTTTCACCCCTGTTAACTTGTGAGGGGAAACTTGCACCTCATCTTCTTATTTTGTGTGACTTACATATTGCCACATATTAAATGGACATATTTGATTTAGCAGCATACATTGAAATGTTTAAAATATGAAGAGTGTTCAAGGAATGCCATTTCACTTAGCAGTCAACACTAACATCATTTTTTGAAATGCTCCCCATTTCCACGATGTAGCCAAAGCTTTATTTATCATCAGATTTGCATTTTGTGATGTATTCTTGAGCCAGCCAAACTCATCTAAAAGCAAGCTCATTTAATGCAAAGTAGATTTCAATGTGACTGCTTTAAAATGGACCACCCTGTTTAAACGATCCTCCGGATGTAATTAGAAGAAACTTGAGTTCTGTGGATAGGAAAAAAGGGCGAACTAAATGATTTCCTTCTCCCTGGGTAATTTTTGACCATGCACCAGTAAAACTGCTTATCACGAAATGATTTATTTTTAATGTGACTTTCCCACAAATGGTTTAACAGGAGGCTATTTAGAACTGAAGCACCACATTTGAACAGACACGGAAAGTGTGTACCAAACCATGATGTTTACAGCTTCCAGCATCTCTGTTTCTTTAGACAAGAGAGAAAGAAGGACAAAAAAGAGCAAACAGAGAGAGAAAGGAGAAAAGAAACAAACAAAAAAAAATAGTAGAGTTGTGAGACGGTATGTGCTCCAAGTTTGACTGGTATTCTGCAGCATCTTGTCATCACAGGAGTGAGCTAAGGCTCTGTCACCCTCACTCAGCTTCTGTCCCAGCAGTCATGAGGGATGGTAATGTGATTTGGGAGCTATTCACATAAAAGGTTACCATCCAAATAGGATCTGGTAGTATTAGCTTGCTTGTCAAATCTCCCATCCCTACACAATGAAGGACCTCAGAACAGAGCTGCCTCTTCCCAAGCCCTGATGGAGCCAAGCTTGGTGCCAGCCATTAAAAATAAAAGCCCATTAAACTTTCAGGACATGCTTGCACATATTTGGGTGCCACCAAGTTTTTGAGATTTGAGCCAGTTCAGTGATAGTATCAGCAGACCAGCATCTCCTAGGCAATGAAAGTAGTTGCCATGGAAACTCTAGAGCTGCACCCATCAACAGCTTTACAATTTTGACAGTTCAGAAAGTGACTATTTAGGAATTTCAATTAGAGCAGAAATATACACATTTAGATGAACAAAATGCTTTAAAAGTCTATAGGAAGTGATATATATATATATATATATATATATATATATATACATTTTTTTTTTTTTTTTAATCTGGAGACAGACCCCTAAATATATTTTGCATGGAGAAATAAATTTCAGGAATAATGTAAAAAGCACTTGGTAAAGAAAAAATATTTTAAAGTCCTTTTATCCCCTTTCTTTCCTTGGAAAGGAAATAGACACCAAGAATAAATAAGTTGTGAAAAATGATCAGCGAATTTTTTTTTAACAGGGTAGCCACAATATGCCATGCTTGTTAAGTCAGAACTTGTGCATATTATTAAGAAATATTTTAGAATTTTTTATTTGCCAATGTCTTGTATTTAAACAGTTCTGGCAGAGTACTCTTTCTCACAACTCTGCTATGAGAGTTAGAACTCCTCTTCCTTCTTACTGGTGAGGGAAATTGAGGTTCCTTTGGCTGGGAGATGGGCTCATGATTCCAAACCAGGGACAGACTGCAGTCACACCGGGCTCTGGTTACTCTTTAACTCAGGGACGACAACAGCTGCTCAAATGAAAAGCACCCCATCAAATCCCTCCAACAAAAAGTCAAATACCATTAAAAATAATAAAAATACAGGAAGCCATTTAAGAACAAAACTCAACTCTGTAACAAGACACAGGTCCTGGTATGAGAGTTACCCAATGTTAATGATGACGTTAATTTGCGAAGGTTAACACTAATTAGTAATACTAGTGACAAATCCACTACCAGGAATAGCTGTGCTGGGTGTATCTGGGTCAGTCTCCTTTGTCAGAGACGGACCCATGTCCTGCTTCTCCTGGACTCGTCTGCCTCTGGCCTTTCTCTGGTTTTGGCACTGGAGACATAGAGTGGAGATCAGGGGGTGGAAGGAGAGGAAGACGGGTGTGTTCACCCCCTACCACACCCCCCAGTCTCTACCTCGCCTCTTCCCCAGCTCTGGGCTTGGGCTATTGCTGGTTCTTGGTCATGTCACCATGCTCCCACCTCTGGAAATAGCATCAACATTAAACAACTCCCAGTTAAACCTTTTCCTCCACCATTTGTGTCCTGCCCAGACCTGATTGTTACAATGGCAAACATTTATTTATATGGATCTTAAATACATGCTTAACTCTATTCCTGTCTAACTTTTATTTAAGTTTATTCTAAACTTTTTTTTTTTTTTTTTTTTTTAAAGACAGAGTCTCACTCTGTCACCCTCAGGAGAAAAAGCTCACAGCAACCTCCAGCTCCTGGGCTTAGGCGATTCTCTTGCCTCAGCCTCCCAAGTAGCTGGGAGTATAGGCACCCACCACAATGCCCACCTATTTTTTGTTGCAGTTTGGCTGGGGCCAGGTTTGAACCCACCACCCTTGGTATATGGGGCCAGTGCCCTACTCGTGGAACCACAGGTGCTGCCCCACCATTCTAAACTCTTCATGTAAATTTAAGCCCTTCAATAATCCTAGAAGTAGATGTTGTTACTACAGCCCTTTTACAGATGAAAAAATTAAGGCAGGAAGTTTAGAAATGCTTGTGACATTTAGTATTTCCTCAATCCTCACCCAGAGCTGTGAGCGAACTCAGAGCCCTGTGCTATGAAGCAGGCCTCTGGCCCTCCTGCCTCGTGGGTGTTCTCCTGCCCATCCTGACTCTGATCTCTAGTTTTGCCCAATTGGAGGTGTAGGATCCTGTGATAGTATTTTGACCCTCAGCTCTGGTTTTCTGCCAGGAGCCCCCATGTGAGGAATGGGAAGACAACATTTTGCCTGAGTAGCAGGGCTGCTGCTGATGCAGAGAGGATGGACTTCTGTCTCCTTTTGGCTCCTGGGTCCCCTCTCGGGGTTGTTTTCAGAGTGTGGTAAGTGGTAAACCAGATGCTCACACACTAGTGGTTTGGGGTACATTGTAATCAGGTGTCTAAGACCACTATGGAGTAAGGGGGGGTGAGGGAAGGGGTTTCTAATTAGAAATCAGTTAAAAGGTCTTTAAAGTACACATACCAAGAAAAGTTAACACCCCGAGAACATGGTCCCTGTTCACCTGCCGACATCTTCTCTTTCTTGAACCCATACCCACGTTCCCTTTCCTACACCTCGGCTGCAAGTTGCCCTTTGGGGACATGTCCTTCTGCCTCTTTGCTAAGGTTTTCTTGATGTTCTGTTTACTTAGACATTACCTTCTGGGAGAAGTGAGGGGACAGAAAATCAGCCTCACGAGTGTGATTTGTCCTGGGTCCATCTTTGCATGTGGGTGGTGCTGGCTGCTTTCGTTAGTAAGCGCGGAATGTACAGCCTGACCTCTGAGATCAGCCGCCATCCTGGGCACAGAAACAAAGACTGAAGCAAACAGACAAAGTGACAAACAAACAAACAAACAAAATTCCTGGCCTGGAAAGACCATGAAGGCAAAGAGGCCTCTCCATGGCCACTGGCACAAAGACTTGAAACCAAACCAAACAAAAACCAGCAAAAAACCAAACACAAATTCCTGGCTTGGAAAGATCTTGAAGGTGAAGGGACTTTTCATTCACTACTGTTTCCCCAGCGCCTGGTCTGATACATGTAACAAAAAAAGTTCTTAAGAGGTATTTGGTAAGTGAGTGGATGGATAAATGAATGAATCTTCTATCCACAGACAAATACACAGCTGCCGACAGATGTGATGGGCAGCAAAACATTGAAGAGGAAGAACCTGAGAAAGGGTTCTACTGTGTGCTCCAGTGGAGAGTCCCCAACTGCCTAGGAAAGGCTGAGATGGGCTAGGACTTGCTTTTACATCTGCAGGACTTCCTGGAGTTGGAGGTGGTGGGCTCTCTGGCCTGGCTGAGAGGCTGCAAAGGTGGGAAAAGGTCATTCATGAGCCTGTGCTCCTTTCTCTAAACGGCTTAATTCTGCCTTCTGCAGTCAGGATTTCTCTGCCCTCTTCCAGAATCAAAAGCATGGGTCTGAAAATGGGGAGAGCCCACCCCCAAAGCAGAGGGAGGTAGCCTGAGGCATGCTGCAGCTTTGGGCAACAGTCATCAAGCTGTATCCAAGATCAGCTATGAGCTTAGCCCTCCACTTTTAATATTTGTACAATCAAGAGGTCCCACTTAGCAACTGTGCTTCATGGTTGACATCACCCCAGATTTCCCTCATTCATTTCAAAGATAGTAGCAGGAAGCAAGAGGCTCAGTCTCTCCGGGGCCCTGTCACACACAGTGATGACTAACAGAACACAATATACCAGACTTGGTCTTATCCGTGACGGGTTGATGTGTGGGAGGTCCTGGAGCCTCCAAGTGGGCACAGTCAAGGGCAAGGACTTGAAAGCCCAGGCTGATCTGGAAGGCTGAAAGATCATTTCTTGCCCTGGAGAGGGATTATGTTGACACAAAAAGTTTGGGTAAGGGAATGGGGTGGGAGCTCGACTTTGCTTTATTTTTTCTCCCACACAAGAAAGATTGTCATTTAGAACTTTCCCTTGGTATCAGAGAGATGGTTGAAAAAAATATACATTCGGCCAGAAAAAAAAAAAAAAAAAAAAAGAGAGAGAGAGAGAAAGAGAAGAAATATAGCATTACTATTGCAATTCATGCTGGCCTCAAAACTCAACCTCTGCCATCTGAATTTCCTAACGTTTGTTTTCCAGCGCATTTTTTCCGATGTAGATTCTAACCTTTCAGTTTTCAATTGAGGAGGGAAGAAATTATCACTGAGTCTTTACTTTAATGCAGTTTTGAAGTTTTGAACTTAAACATGTATGACTTTTGGTTAAAAAAACAAAAACAACACACCACCTTAGGACATTGATCGTTTCGAAACAAATCGCCTACACAATTTAAAAAATTCACACCATTCTTAAAGTTACCTTCTCAAATGTTTACAATTATATAATGATTTAAATGTTATTTTATTCCTCAAGCATGTTTCTATTTTGGTTCTCAGACACACCACCCATCCCGTTTCTGAGACAGAGACAGGATCACAGACCCAGTGCAGGGGGTCTTCCGAGTGGGCAGCAGGATTTGAACTTGAGTCTATTTGAATCCTGAGCTTGTGCTCCTGCTGACACTGTGCCTTCAGGGTTTCGCCTCCTTACATCTGGTAAACCTTATTTTTTTAAGTATCATTTTAGCCCCATTCAACCTACATTCTTTATGCCTTTAGCAGAGGGCAGACCCTGTGTTAGCTCAGAGGATGTAGAAATGAGTAGATCACAAGTCCCCTTAAGGAAACAGGTGCTTAAAGAAATATTTAGCAATGAGTCTTCATTCTTTACTCAGTTTAGCTTTGCTATGAAACTGCAAAGCCCATATTAAAACCATCCATGGAAAACCCCACAACAGTAAGTAGCTGGGTTCATCTCTTGGTTCTCTATTCTGTTCCAGACATCTACTTCTCTGTTTTTGTGCCAGTACCATGCTGTTTTGATCACTATTGATTTATAATATAGTCTGAGGTCTGGTAGTGTGATTCCTCCTGCTTTGTTTTTATTTCTGAGTAATGTCTTGGCTATTCAAGGTTTTTTCTGATTCTATATAAAACTAAGTATTGGTTTTTCAAGATCTTTAGAGTGTGACAGTGGAGCTTTAATAGGGATTGCATTAAAATTGTATATTGCTTTGGGTAGTATGGACATTTTAACAATGTTGATTCTTCCCAGCCATGAGCATGGTATGTTTATTCATTTGTTAACATTTTCAGCTATTTCTTTTCTTAGAGTTTCATAGTTCTTTTTATAGAGATCTTTCATGTACTTTGTTAGATAAACTCCCAAATATTTCATCTTCTTTGGCACTACTGTGAATGGAATCAGAGAAATGCAAACCAGAACTACCTTGAGATACCATCTAACTCCAGTAAGATTAGCCCATATCACAAAATCCCAAGACCAGAGATGTTGGCGTGGATGTGGAGAAAAGGGAACACTTGTGCACTGCTGGTGGGAATGCAAATTAATACATTCCTTCTGGAAAGATGTTTGGAGAACATTTTTAGAGATCTAAAAATAGACCTACCATTCAATCGTATAATTCCTCTACTAGGAATATACCCAGAAGACCAAAAATCACATTACAGCAAAGATATTTGTACCCGAATGTTTATTGGTATATGTACACCATAGAATTTTATGCAGCCTTAAAGAAACATGGAGACATAAAAAAAAAAAAAAAAAGAAAGAAAGAAAGAAAGAAAGATGGAGACTTTACCTCATTTATATTTACATGGAGCTGGAACATATTCTTCTTAGCAAAGTATCTCAGGAATGGAAGAAAAAGTATCCAATGTACTCACCCTTACTATGAAGCTAAATTATAGCTTTCACATGAAGGCTATAACCCAACTATACCACAAGACTATGGGGAA
>CAUYPK010067865.1:0-35516 GCA_963574355.1 Loris lydekkerianus | reverse complement strand
CTCCCATTCTGAGGGCTGTCTGCTTGCTTTACTCACTATGTTCTTGGCTGTGCAGAAGCTTTTTAGTTTGATCAGGTCCCAATAGTGTATTTTTGATACTGCTTCGATTGCCTGGGGAGTCCTCCTCATAAAATATTCACCTAGGCTGATTTCTGTATCCTGAAGTTTTTAAATTGACATTGTAACATTTATACATTGGAGATTATATAATGGAGATTAACATTTAATCTCCATATTAATGGTTTATGTAATCTACCTCCAATTGGTGTGTTGTGTGGGTATATTTGCTTATGAAAGACACTGCAGTGAAGATCCTGTTGCATAATAACATGTCTGTATTTCAGGTTAGGCATAGTCTTAGAAGTGGAATTACTGGAACAAAGAACATGATGTGCATTAAACTCTTTCTATATATGACACACCACCAGTCGGGCTATCAGAGCATGATGCACATGCTGTATTTTATCCCAGAGCATAGACCCGACTTCTACCTACAAAGCAAATTAAGACTGTTCTTCAACAATAATATATGTTTTTAACCTCTGAATGAGAGTAATAATGATGTTTCATAATTCCTTATATTTGGTTACTATCAAATTCATCACCAGATTATGCAAATCTCAAGTTATTCATTTTGAGATTCACTGAGACTATTGAAAGATACAGCCATTGGTTACAGCAATGCTAAAAATATGGTTTGTGTGTTCCTTTTTAAAAACTGTTGTCAAAGTAATACAACCTTTTTGGAAGGAAGTATGGAGAATCCTCGAAGAACTCAAATTAGACTTCCCATTTGATCCTGTAATCTCATTACTAGGCATCTACCCAGAACAAAAAAATAATCATTTCATCATAAGAACAGTTGCATTAGATTGTTTATTGCAGCTCAATTTACAATCACCAAATTGTGAAAACAACCTAAATGCCCACCACCTCAAGAATGGATTAACAAGCTGTGGTATATGTATACCATGGAATACTATTCATCCATTAAAAAACATGGAGACTGTATATCTTTTGTATTAACCTAGATGGAGGTGGAATGCATTCTTCTTAGTAAAGGGTCGTAAGAATGGAGAAGCAAGAATCCATACCCAATTCTAATATGAAGGTAGTAGATGATCTAATACAAGGGGAGGGGTAGGGAAATGAGAGAGCTGGGAGGGGACTTTATCTAACAGATGTAATCAGCATAACCTAATTCTTTGTCCCCTTAATGAGTCCCAAACAATAAAAAAATTATTATTAAATATCCTTTTCTTCTTCTCCAGCACTTGTAAACTCTCTCACCTGCATTTGAAATATTTTTCTCCTTTCTTCTCTTCCATCCAGTGGGATACAGTGTACACTCCTGAAGGCCACAGGCATTTGGCCGCATCCTGACTGACAGAGAATTTGGTATAATTTCACAGAAGAGATTAAAGCAGATCTTACCTGTAACACAGAGAGCTTTTGTTTGTTTGTTTGTTTTTCCTTTCTATCCCCAACAGAGGAGCACACAGGATTGTCCTCTGCTTCATTCTTATCTCTGAAGAGCAGAGCTGCAGGACTGTAGTCAGATACAGAATAATTAATTTTTCTCAATAAGATTTCCAAGAAATAGACACCCCATATTTCACAAAAATCACCCATCCACTAATTCTCCCCCATATTTAGTGTGTGGATCCATGCATTTGCCAGGATCATGCTGGGTGCTGGAGAGAGAGGTGGGAAAGATAAGTCCCTCCCCTCAGGGAGCCTGCAATCTCCTGGGAGGTGGATAAGACCTGTCATTAAGAACCACGACAAATGGCCAACCCCCACCCCCATGCTGTCAGAGGGGTGCCTAGCACCATTGATCCCAGGGCAGGAGGCTCCTGGGGGGAGTCCTGGCTGCGGGATTCCAGTCCTGCACTCCTATTCTCTGATGCGTGGTCACAGGCATCTCTGAAATGGGTTGTTTCTGACACAAATGGCACTGCATTCAGAAGCCCCACCCCAGGTCCTCTGATCAAAATGCCAGACCACCCAGCAGGTGCACAGGTTTGGGCAGCTCAGCCTTGCCATTCCATGTGAACTTACACAGTTTCTTGAACACTTCATGCCTCAGTTTCCTCTTCTGTAAAATGGGAATAATAACACTTCCCTAGGAGCGTGAGTTGTCAGTAGGACGACGCACAGGAGCACTTTGCACAGGGCTTGGCATCCAAAGCCCTCGCTATAGGACATGGTGGTGATGCTGCTGAGTGTAATTGTGACACATGGTACCCTGGGCCGCTTTTCAAAAGCTGCTTGTCTGCGAACACCGCCACAGGGGCAGAGGGGCAACCCGGAAATCCCGCCCTCTGTGAACCAGTGACCTCCCTGGCCACGGAAGCAGACAGGTCATTTAAAAAATGTAATTTTCGCATTGACATTCTTCATGCTAAGTCCAGGGCAGGCATGTCCGTTCTGCTCAGGGAGAGCTCCAGGGCAGTAACCCAGAAAGAACAGGCGGCCCTCACTTCGCCATTCTGTGCCTGGGCTGCTGACAAAAGAATTGTGCAAATGAACCTTTAAATCCGTAAATAGTGCCCCCACAATGCCGGGAAGAATGCAGTGGCGACAAAGGGCAATATTCACAGTTTATCTCAGGGTGATGGATCTGAATGGACGCATGAACACGGGTTTGTTAGAGAAAGAGCCGGCCATAGCCCCCCGCCGGGAACCCAGTGGCCGCAGTCTGCAGTGCAAACAGTCAGTCTAAATCCCGAACAATTAGGGGAAACCAAGCTGCCATTATCTGAACTTCAACTTGTTCTCATGATTGATATGGGAAATGAAAAGTTGTACACGGCTCGGGGAAGGCTCTGCTCGCCCTCACCGCACTAGGGACTAGAGGAAGGTGCAGAATGTACATTTCATACACACAGCGTGAGCGGACTGCGTGCCACCCAGGTTTGCGCAGGGACAGGGCAGCTCTGAGCATCGCCTTGTCCCCAGCTCCTTTTCTTTGTGTGATACTGGTCTCTAACTGGTCAATACCCCTCTTAAATCTGAGTTCTCTGAAAAATCTCCCTCAATAACATTAGTAAAAGACCAAATTCTCAAATTTTTTTCTTGGATGAGACGGGCCATGTCTGTAAGTGGAAACTGCTCGGCCTTAACCCTGTCAGCTCATCCGCCAGCATCTCAATTTCGTCAGTTGTAAAGTGGGGGGACAGCCTAATTCTCATAAAAGCTTGTGACTTGACTGGTTTGGCACCTGCTGGATGATAGGTACCCAACAGATAATAAAGTGGCATATCCATTCATTGAACGTCCTAGCTTGAGCTTTGCCAAGTACTCTGCACTGCCAGGTGTGGAGGGTGGTACAAGTGTACATAGTCCAACTCTTGCCTCTGCAGGGTACAGACTGAGACTCATGACCATTTTCAGCTTTTTGAGTCAGGGGCTGTGACTCATTGAGCTTTACAGCTCTCGTTTCTGGGCTCAGAGGAGAAGCCCGATCAAGTGCATGTTGACTTGAGGAGAGCCTTGATCCAGGGGGAGAGGCATGGCCCACAGGGGATGAAGCCTTCCAAGAGGCTTTGGAAAGATAATGAGATTTGAGAGGCTGTGCTGAAGAGAAAGGGCATAATTCCAAGTTGAAGAGACCACCAGCAGCGTGGGGAAACCTTGCCACATATGACGCTTCAGCTGCTGTGTATGGTTCCTGGAAGGGAAAGGGAGGAGTTGAGACTGGAGAAATTGGCAGGTCATCGAGAGTCTGGGATTAAAGTGAAGAGTGTGCCTTTTGCCCTATTAGGCAATGGGGAGCAATGAACTGTTCTAGAGAGAGGGTTCAATATAAGGAGAGACAAGGTCAAAGGTGACAAGGCTGGGAGACTTTAGTTTCTTCTGCACCAATTCATTAATTAGGGAAACTTACTATGTTCCATCAGAAAGGAATATCAGAACTTTACATGGTAGCTTACTAGATGCCAGGAAATTATATCATTAATCCATTAATTAATTATATGCCAATACACAATACTTTCACTGCATGAAGAAGATGATGTGTGCCTTTAGTAATCATTCGAGTCTTGCAAAACACTTATGTGGAGGTGATTCTCACTTACATTTCAGTCAGGGAAACTGAGGCCTGGGACAATGAAATGACTGATTTGCCCAAGTCTGGGCTGGGATTTGAACCAGGTTATGTCTGATGACAAAGCCATTCTCTGTCCTTTATGCTACAGCAGCCTCTGGTGAGGCTGGCCTGGAGGCATGCATCCCATAGTACAAAAAGACCTGCTCTGGGGCCACAGTGGCTGCAACAGAGATTTCCAAGAACCCTCTTCAAAGCAGCCAGAGGCATTCAGCACTGCCCAGGCATTCAGGCTGGAAGTATTTCCCCTTTGTCTCCACCATCAGAGGTAAGTGACATCTTGAACGCCTCAAGAAGATTAAATAGCCCGGCTCTGTCGGAAAGCTTTAAAAAAAAAAAAAAAAAAAAAAAAAAGTGAGAGGGAGAGAGAGGGACAGAGGCAGAAGAAAGGGGCCAAGTTGGCCATTATGGAGTTGGTCCTTTTTTGTCGGTGAAAGCGCTTTCAAGGAGCACTATTGGAAGAAGTGGCCCAGATAGGAAGACAATGGCTGGAGCCGGGAGCACTCTGAGAGGAGCTGGGCCAGGCGCTGGAATGCGGATTACTGTGCTGGGGGCCGCCAAAGAGAAGGGGGACCCCGGTCAGGATGAAAATGAGGAATTACTTTTTCCCTTCCCCTCTGAGCCTCCAGTTCACTGCGCAGCAACAATGTGGGCTGGGGGCAGTCAACATGCCCCTCTTCCAGGCCACATAGCCGCACAGGTGGGGCTCCCGGGGACCAGGGCAGCACAGGCCTAGACAAAGCCCATTTTAACCCAATACACTTGCTCTGCGTTCCGGGCTAGGAACGATGAAAGCTTGGGTTGCTAAATTATCTCCCACTGCCCAAACACATGGGACCAATGGATTTCCCTGTGTTTGGGCTCTGTAAACTTCATCTTCTATAAAACAATCCTTCCCTTCCCTTCCCTTCCCTCCTTCTTCTTTCTTTATTTATTTTTTTTCTTCCTTTTCCCCTTTTCTTTCTTTTTTCGTCCCTCCCTTCTCTCTGTCTCTCTTTCTCTCTCTCTCAGCTTTCTATGAGAGGAAGACCAGGGACCCTGGTGTTTGCAGCTTCCTCCACAGAGCCTGTATCTAGTGGGTGATCAAGGTGTGATCCGAGAAGGAGGAAGAGATCGGATTTGCTCCATTCCGGACAACATGATTTGCTTTTGCTTTTTAAACACACATTACTCTAGTCTGCCACTGAACACTACCTGGTACCCTCAATGTTCATTTAGGAAACATGTACAAAGAGATGAAAGCACTTTGGACGCAATGCAGGGAGATCTGGAGTCAAGTCTGTCAACTACTTGCGGACTTTTTTGTGAAAATTACTTTGCTTCTTAGATTTTGTTTATCACCTACATTTTGAGCCCTCTGCTGCTTGGATAACATAGTTAGTAGTTTGAACAATGTGTTTGCATATAGTAGTAGGTGCTTTGTAAACATATAGTAGTAGGTGCTTTGTAAACACATGTGTGAATGGACAGTGCCTAATCCTGTGTTTTTTTGTTTGTTTGTTTGTTTTTTTGAAACAGAGTCTCACTATGTTGCCCTCAGTAGAGTGCTGTAGCATCACAGCTCACAGCAACCTCTAATTCTTGGGCTTAAGTGATTCTCTTGCCTCAGCCTCCCAAGTAGCTGAGACTACAGGCACCTGCTACAATGCCCAGCTATTTTTTTGTTGCAGTTGTTATTGTTGTTTAACAGGCCCCGGGCAGGGTTTGAACCTGCCATCCTGGGTATATGTGGCCGGCACCCTAACCACAGAGCTATGTTTGCCACCCTAATCCTGTCTTTTACAGGAAAAATCAGGCAACATGTTAAGTACAAAATTGGTTTTCAAACCGTAAATGTATTTTTCACATGCAAGATGCGTTTATCATTTTTCTACTTTTTTGTGAAAATCAATAACTCAAATATTTAGTAGTAAGCATTCACAGAGCAGAAGTCCCTGTATGAAATTTATCCCAGTGAAAATTCAAAATTATTTTCATTTACATAGAGTAGTTAATAATTTTACATTCTCATACTATCTTAAAACTAAGCCTGTGGTAGTTGTTGAAATAAGAAATGTGATAGTTTTAAGATGTCTTTTTAAATTTGGATTTTGCTCTTTTTTTTTTTCCTTTATCTTTTCTCTCCTTCTTCTTTCTAACAGACTCTTGAGGGTGCCCTGGCTGTGAATGTCTGTCCTTCACAGGTGAAGGAGAGGAACCTTCCACAGGGTCTTCTGATGTTCAAGGACAGGCTCCTCCCAAGGCCGGCAGCCTAGGGAAGGTGGTGAGCTGTGGGCATGCACAGAACTGGCGCTCCACTACTCCCACTAGCCCCAGACCCTCATGAGCCATGGCACTGCTCTGAGTTTGGCTCTCTGGCATAAGAACAGCAATGCTGCAGAGCTCCTGAGAGCTGCGGTCTCACTCCAAAGAAGAAAAAAATGTTGAACTGGCAGTGTCGCTAAGGCAGAGCGGCCATGCATGCTTGCAGGAGTGCTGTGGGCTGTGAATCTGGCTCCACCGTTAATTAGGTCGACAGTATCCTAATTCAGGGCTTCAGACTCTTCATCTGCGTCAGGGGCTCCTGATGGTACCTTTTTCACAATTGTGGCAGGGGCCCAGAGACAGCAGTGTAAGGATCTTGGATCAGTGCTGGGCATGCAGTGAGGGCTTGAATGAAAGTTAGTCATTTCTAAAGTTTCCTCAGTCACAGGAAGTCAGGAGGAAAGCGGTAGAAAGGGCTCTACTAGGAAAGGTTAGCTGGAAAACTGACTCCTCCTAGCTGAGATCTTCTAAAGAAGACCTACAGCAGGAAGGCAGTGTCGGAGCGGGTCTCCAGAGATCCAGACAGCGGAGCTGAATGTGCCGTCTTCCTGCTCTGCCTCCCAGGCCACACTCTGTGCTCTAGAATTAGAGGTGGAATCAGTAAAGGAAGAAAGACTTTGTCACACTTCCAAATCCCTGTAGCTTACACCAGCTGAGACTTAGCTCTCAGGCCTGTTGACTGTCACCAACAGGCTTGCTGGAGATTCACTTGGTTCCATGTCCCCCACCTCCACCCCATTCAAGCTTTCTAGCTTCTTTTATTCATCAAATTTTATAATGATGAAAAATACTACTCTTACAACCAGAAGGTATTGAGCTCTTGTTATATAGAAATAAACCTTGAGTTTTAAATGTTGCCACTGGTGAAAGTTCCCATGTATTACAGCTGATGTCCAGGGGACATGCTAAATGTAAGAACCAATATACCACGTATCTGGATTACTGAATTTAGTTAACCACAAGAAACATACTCTACTGACATTGCCTACAAATTGAATAAAATGGAAGCAGTTAACTGACAAGATTCACATAATATATACTCTACTGTTCCAACACATTGTACTAACAGTTATAGCTGTTAGTATAAACGTGTGTCACATCTCCAATTGTGCCATTATATAATCCCATAATAGAATAATTCTAAAAGAAACAAAATGAAACGTATGTTCACAGAGAGAGACAAAGACGCCGTATGGTTGTTCTAGATATTCAAAGCAGACACGAGGGGAGGAGGGCAGGTGTGTCCACTCGGGAGGTGAACCACTTCTGCGTCCAGGTTGTGTGCATGTGGGATTGAAGGCAGGGGTGCTTGTTGAGATGTTACTTGTTGCCAGGGAGACCAGTCCTGGGCCAAGGAGGACGCTTTGTCATCCAGAAGAGAAGGGACCCTGGAGGAACTTTGTCTTTAGTTTTGGAATAGGGGCAATCACTGGATGTCCTGTTCAGGAACTTCTTCCTGGGACCCCTCCCTTCTTCAACAGTCGACCTCTGGGTGTGTGTGGGATTAAGGTGAAGAATCAGAATGTGGCTACTGCCCTGTTGTGTGGGCCGATTGAGTCCAAAGCAGACAATGTGCTTCTGTGTGTACGAGCAGCCCTGTGACAAGCCATTTTGATCTCAGGGAGAACTTGCTGACCCAGGATGGGGTGGCTGGACTGGAGAGGTGGCACCTGGTCCTCACAGCCTGGAGCTCTTCCTTCCTCAGCAGTCTTACCATCCAGAGGATTTCCAACTTGAGTTCTACCCATGCCTCTTTGAACATCAAGGGCAGAAGGGTACCTTCCCAAACCCTTTACATTCTTCCTCAATTTTTGTGTCAAGTATGTGTTATTCTTGTGTTATTGATGTTTTTTCTCAGCTGACAGAACTCTCATCCCAGTATCATGAACCTTTCTTTTTTGAGAAATAAAAATGTGTTGATAACATTCAGTCTTCTGAACTTTTCTGAAGTAATTTTGCTTGAATTTTATTAGCTGTGTAACCTTTAGATACTTTCCTCATGTTTTCATTGGCCTTGGAAAGATTGTTCTCTGTTTTTATAGGGAAAATCCTCTCCCGATTGGATATGCGATAAAAACTTCTTTTTCTCAATGTGGTATAGCAGGAAGGACTTGATGTTTCTGCTGGACCTTTCCCAATCCCTTCTAACTCCATTTTTTTCTGACTGCTGTGACTGCCGTGAAGCTTTCTTGGTTTGGAGACTGTCACGTGATCTTTAAGTACATTGATTATTTTAGTTTCTTCAGTTAATTTCACATACTTTGTTTTTTCTCCCTCTGACAGTTTCTAAATAAGTACTTATACTCCACCACATAAATGTTTCTTCAAAACTCTTCCGGATTTATCTTGTAGGCGATCATGATGGCATACCTTTCACAGAACCAATTCCAAGTTCCCACGGTCAAGGCTGTCTTCTTCCCAAGAACTACCGTGCAATTGTTCACCTTTACTAAAGTGTTTATTTAGAGGCTTGATGGGATTCTCTTCACTGTTAAGAATTTACTCCAGGGTAGCGCCTGTGGCTTAAAGGAGTAGGGTGCCGGCTCCATATACCGGAGGTGGCGGGTTCAAACCCAGCCCTGGCCAAAACACACACACACACACACACACACACACACACACACACACAAGAATTTACTCCACAGGCAGGTTAGAATTTTCTGAGCTGTTTTTCTCAGAGTACTAATTTTCCTACTCTTCTATTGTTGAGATTCTTTGAAAGTAGCTTTACTTTTCTTTGAAGATAGGAATCTTTCTCCAAAGTTTCTGTTAGTATTCTTGAAGCTGTTTTCCACACAAAACTGGTGAGGTTTTTTTTTTTTTTTACATTTTTTAATTTTTATTAAATCATAGCTGTGTACATTAATGCAATCATGGGGTACAATGTGCTGGTTTCATATATCATTTGAAAAATTTTCATCAAACTGGTTAACATAAGCCTTCACCGCAGTTGTGCTAAGATATTTATATTCTACACTTAGTAAATTTAACATGTACCCTTGTAAAATGCACCATAGGTGTGCTCCCACCTCCTAGATGTGGTCCCACCCTCCCTCCACTCATCCTATCCCCTCCCCCTTCCCTTCCCCTCCCTGTCCCCTTTCCCCATATTCTTAGGTTATAACTGGGTTATAGCCTTCATATGAAAGCTATAAATTGGTTTCATAGTAGGGCTGAGTACATTGGATACTTTTTCTTCCATTCTGGAGATACTTTGCTAAGAAGAATATGTTCCAGCTCCATCCATGTAAACATGAAAGAGGTAAAGTCTCCATCTTTTTTAAGGCTGCATAATATTCCATGGTGCACATATAACAAATTTATTAATCCATTCATGGGCTGATGGGCACTTGGGCTTCTTTCGTGACTTAGCAATTATGAATTGGGCTGCAATAAACATTCTGATGCAAATATCTTTGTTATAAAGTGATTTTTGGTTTCCTGGATATATACCTAATAGAGGAATTGTAGGATTGAATGGCAGGTCTATTTTTAGATCCCTAAGTGATCTCCAAACATCTTTCCAAAAGGAACATATTAGTTTGCATTCCCATCTGGTGGGTTTTGATGAAGGCTTTGGCTGTAGCCACTTGTTGGATTTGCTTAGTTGAGTCTTCTAAGGACTGAGACCTACATGGAAGCTCAGCCAGCAGCTGAACTTCTTGTGAATATTTAGACTTTTCCCCTTTCCATGCTTCTCTGAAACAATATATTTTAAGACCAAGTAGAGTTGTACCTCTTTGTTCATGATTTTCACATTTGCTGTTTTTGATAGTTTGTTCTTAAAGCCTGACTGCTAGTATAGTTGATTTAAGGTCTCCAAATTCTCTTTTGAAGTGGTTAAACCTCTCAAAAATGTGATGTCTTTCTTCTGGAAGGACTAAGACTTCCATGGCCAGTTCTTTGTCTCTCCTAGGATAGTAACAAAATTCTAAGCCTAGAAACTCCCGCTGTGATGATAAAAGCCATCATCTCCTGAACAGCCTTTGGGGTGCTGTCACCACCTGTCACAGCACCTCCAGCATCAGCACCACACAGAGCATCAGGGGACCCTTGGGGGCTTCCAAGGACACTGCTGTATCTTCTCGGGTTGCCAGGACCCTGCTGGCCACAACAGATGTCAGAGCCGGCCCCTTGGCGTGTGCTCTGCTCAGGACCTCCTCTGTGTCTGGCACCAGGGCCAACCTCAGTGGAGGTGGAGACACAAAAAACTGTATCCCCTCCCTTCTTACGTCTTGACTCATAGCACACTGATCATATCACATGACCCTGGGGATATGGACTAGGTTCTGTGGGCCAGAGGGAGTGGCCTGGGATTCTAGTCATTTTTGACCCTTGCTGCCTGCTCCAAGTGCTGAAAACAATTAACGTCTTTCTACACCTGTACCCATCTGCGTCACTAGTTGGGAGGTTCCATGACAGATGACTTTTAGGTTCCATGCACTGGTCACTGCTTCTTCTTTTTCTCCCCCTCCTTCTCTTGGTTTTCTTTTTTTTGGGGGGGGGCAAGGTCTAGCTGTACTGTCTAGGCTAGAGTGCAGTAGTGTCATCATAGCATCATAGCTCACAGCAACCTCAAACTCCTGAGCTCAGGAGATCCTCCTGCCTCACCCTCTTGAGTATCTGGGACCTGCCATAATGCCCAGCTAATTTTTCTATTACTTTTATAGAGACAGTGTCTCACTCTTGCTGAGGCTGGTCTTGAACTCCTGAGCTTGAGCGATCCTCCCACCTCAGCCTCCCAGAGCGCTAGGGTTACTGCTCCCCTCTTTCTTCTTTTGTAAATTGAAGTGATATTTATACAACATAATGTTAAGCCTGTTAAAGTGAGCACTTCAGAGGTATTCAGTCAATTCACAATGTTGTGCACCACCTCATTGTGCAACCACCTCTATCTGGTTAGAAAACATTTTTGTCAACACAGGAGAGAAACTCTACATGCGTTCACAGTAGGTCCTGTCCTCCTCTGCCCTGCCCCGTGGCAACCATTGCTCTGTGATCCGTGCCGTGGGTTTTCCTATTCAGAACATTTCATATGAATGGAATCCCACACTATCTGACCTTTTTTGTCTGGCCTCTTTTGCTTAGCAGTAGTTTTCAATATTCATTGACGGTGTCGCATGTATCAGTACTTTATTTCTCTTTGTGGCTAAACACTGCTCCACTGTATGTGTGTACCACCATTTGTTTATCCATTCATTTGCTGGTGAACATTGGACTGTTTCTACCTTTCAGCTATTGCAAATAGTGCTGCTATGAACATCCATGTAAATGTGTAAATGTACTATATACAATATGTGTGTGTTTGTTTTGGTGCTAGTTTTCAATTTTTGGACCAGGGATATACTGGTGGAATTCCTGGTCATATGGCAATTCTATGTTAAAGTTTTTGAGGAACTGCGGGATTATTTTCCAGAGTGGATGTAGCTGTTCATAATGGCCATCCTTGTGAATGTGAAGTGGCACCTTATCTCGGTTTCAATTTGTGTTTGCCTAACAGCTGGTGATGTTGAGCATTGTCTTTTTTTTTTATGTGCTTGTTGACTGTCTGTATATCTTCTTTGGAGAATGCCAATTCTAGTCCTTTTTAAATTGGATTGTTTAGTTGTCTTTTTGTTGTTTAGTTGTAAAGGTTCTTTATATATGCTGGATACTAGGCCCTTATCAGATATATGACTTGTAAATATTTTTTCTCATTTTGTAAGCTGCCTTGCCATTTTCTTAATAATGTCTTTTGATGCATAAGAATCTTTAAGTGTAATGAAGTCCAATTTACCTGTGGTTTTTATATTTTTTTTAATATAATTTTTTAGAGACTAAGTCTCACTCTATTGCCCAGGCTGGAGTGCAGTGGAGCTATCATAGCTCACAGCCACCTTCAATGCTCAGTCATGTGATCTTCCTGCCTCAGGCTTCTGAGTAGCTAGACTTACAGGCATGCACCACAAGCTCAGCTAAGTTTTTAGTATTTTGTAGAGACAAGGTCTCACTATATTGCCCAGGCTGGTCTCGAACTCCTGGTCCTCCCACTTTAGTCTCACCAACTGAAGTGATTACAGACATTAGCCACCATGGCCAGCCTGTCTTTTTCTTTTGTTTTTCAAGCATTTTGTGTCGTATCTAGGAAACCACTGCCAAATCCAGAGTCACAAAGGTTTACCTTTTTGTTCCATTCTCAGTGTTTTATGGCATTAGCTCTTATATTTAGGCCACTGTTTCATTTTGAGTTCATTTTTATATATGGTGTGAAGTCACTGTATCTTCCTTTTTCTAAGTTTCAGATGAAAGGGGAACATTCCAAAAGACAACAAGAAGCTGATCCATATAGCAGCTCTCAGAGACTCAGCTCAGCATGGTTTACGGTGTGCCCACTCGCTTTGCTTCTGCCAAACCTGAAGTTGATGCAACAGGGAGTGTTCTTTTCCCTGAGGAAGTTATTGAAACTCCCAAAGCAGTGGCAAGAATGTGTAATCTCTTACAGAGAAGAGAGAGGCAGATATTTGGAAACAATCATACAATCATATTAAATGCCCTAGAAATTATCACACAGGAATCAGAAAAATAGAATTCAGAGTACATATATTTTATTTATAGGAAGCCTTAGAATATTGAATGTATATCTATATAATCCATTATCTGAAACCACTGGGGTCAAATGACTTCAAATACATTTATATAACACGTATAACACCCCCAGGAGGATCCAGAGCTGTATCTTGTTAATACATTAACATTTGTGCAACAAAACAGATGACTCTGTACAAAATAAAACAACCTCACTTCAGTTCAGATCAAATTTAGGTTTAAATCGATTTTTTTTTTTTTTTTTTTTTAAGACAGAGTCTCAAGCTGTTGTCCTGGGTGGAGTTTGGTGGCGTCACAGCTCACAGCAACCTCAAACTCTTGGGCTTAAGTGATTCTTTTGCCTCAGCCTCCCAAATAGCTGGGACTACAGGCGCCTGCCACAATGTCTGGCTATTTTTGTTGTTGTTGTTGCAGTTGTCATTATTGTTTTAGCTGGCCCAGGCCAGGTTTGAATCCGCCAGCCTCAGTGTATATGACCAGTGCCCTTCCCACTGAGCTACTGGTGGTGTCCTAGATCAAATTTTGCTGCCCAAATTGTAAAAGTACATGTAGGTCAAGTGAAGTCCTGCTGCCAAATGAGCTTAAAAAAAACCAACAAAAACTATTCTCCCTCCCCACTCCCGTTTTTTTGTAAGAGCTTTTTGGAGTTTGACATTGTGGATAAGGGATCGTTGGCTTGTATTTTAGAGAATCAAACCCATTTCTTTAAATAATTTAGGAGAGGCAATCAGCAACTACATACCTTCTTTTCAGTTTTTTTCTGGTTAATAAGAGACAGTTGTATGAGTCATAAAACACGCTCCTCCAATTTTCTTTTTCTTTTTTTGGCCGTTTGCTGGTGACTAGAGGTTTCTAGATGGCCGTACATGGACTGTCTACTGAGTGGTGTTTCAACTCTGCACGAAGCTCTATGTGAGGGTTCTTTGGGAGAGACCAGGAAGTCTGTGGCCTCCCCTGACCTCATGGCTCTGTGACCCGGGTGGGGAGAGCAGACAGTGACAAGGTGGTTTTATGGCACATAGCTGTATGGTTGGGGCTATGAGAAGAGATGTGAGATGAGTGAGGGTGATCAGGGGAGGAAGTCTCCTGGGGGAGAACAGAGAGAGTTCGGTTCAGTGGTGGAAGCCTCTCTCAGCCTCCCAGGCAGGAATCTGTCCCCCCAGAAAGAGCCTGGAGGTAGGAGGACCCCAGCAGTGTCTTGCAGGGAGGTGGAGGCTGTGGGGTGGAGAACTTGGCATTGAAAGACCAGGTCGGAGACTTGGCTGTCTATTTTTCCATGTTCATAGATGGAATGGCTTCTTTGTAGCAATCCCTCCTTAGTGGAATTATTTTTTGCAGAGAAAAAGACGCATTTTTGGAAAGTTTAATTAAAATGTACTTCCTCAGGAATTACATCCCAGGAGCAAATAAGTTTAAGCAGGTCACTTGGCACACGCCAGTCTGGAGGTGCCAATCTCATTCCTGACTCCAGGGAGAGGTGAGGGAGCGTTTTGAGCCAGGTGGGTGAGGAAGCGAGGTGGGGTTAGTGGAGGCAGGGAGGGAAGAGGTGCAGCTTCTTGTAGGAACTTGCCCTGGGTAGACGTCCCAGGCTGGGGTAAAGAGTTGTCCCTACTTTTGGGGGCCAGCCTTCTGCTAGGGCTTAAAATGCAACCGACACCTGTTTCTGTGATCTCTAAGTCCATTGCCCAGACAAACGATTCCTGTCTGCCTGATCCTTGTTGCCTAGGGTACCTTCCTCCTCCAGGGTGCAGAGGCCTTTGAGGTTTGAAAATTGCCTTATGGAATCAAAGCTGGTTCTGGTGGGGAGGGGGTGAGATGAGAGAGACAAGACAGTCCCTGAGAATGAACTTGGTCCTAGCCAACTCATGAGGAGACATCAGGTGCTGCTGGGGCCTTGATTTACTCTCCTGCTGGGGAAGGATGACGTTTAGAAACACTTATGGAGCCTTTCCTCGGCCTGAGCCTTCCTCGACATGACAGTGAAGCGAGACCACAGCAACTGGTACGTGACTGGTCTGGTGTCTGGGATGCAGTTTAGAGAGCTCTGCACAATACCTGGTTGGGGTTATGTGACAGGGTAGTTGGGTGGCTCTGAGGCCAGACCTCAGGCTCTCTGTGGGTTTGCCCTATGTTCCCACACCAGGATTTCCAGAGGGGAACCAGGGCACGGAGAAAATCGTGTTTCCTTTCTCCGGTGCTTACAGGCTTTGCATAGTCTGTTCACCCTGCTGAAAGTCTTCACCCGCCTTTTCTTTCTAAGGATTCTTGGAACAAAGACCACCGTTAGGAAAGTTTCTGCGAGGACTTCCAGGAGGTTTAGGAGACCTGCTCTGGGCACCACGTGCCCCCTGAACACCATCCTGTCAACCTTCCTTTATTTGTAGTCACTCTTGCTCAATTCTGGGCTTTCTGCGAGTGGCACAGATTTGCAGCCCAGTGCCTGGCACACGGAGGTGCTTGGGGACCAGGGCTGCACTCAGCGCGTGCCGGCTCTGTACACTGTCTGTGAGTGTGGCTCCAGGCCTGGCACTCTGTCCATCCGAGGTGGCTCCCCAGCATCAGTGTCTGTGATGCCCTGATTCTCTGTCACAGCTGCCTGTGGCCGGGGAGCCAGATGTGGCTCTGCTGAGGGGCTTGGCTCAGGTTCTGAGTGCCAGCACGGGCAGAGGACACCTGAGGCTTTTTGCGCACATTGTGGTTGGAGAGAGGGGAAAAGGGAGGAACTATTAGGTATTGGGGGGGGGGGGTAGACTCAGGCCCAGGAAATTCCTCAGACAGGGCCAGCAGGGTGGGAGCTCCTTTGGGACGGGGAGTGGGAGAGAAGGGGGGGAGTTCTCAAAAGCTTCCATCCAGATGGGGAGCACAGGTCAGGCCTCAGGCTGGGCTGGAAACCCTGATGCCCAAGGAAGTGGGGGGCCCAAGGCTTAACCCTAACCCTAACTGCAGGCTTTGAGAATTTTCTGTCGGATGCTCTTGCCCCAGGCTCATCCCTGCCTTGGACGTGGCTGCCAGTGGACACTGTAAAGGGACTGCCACTCTCCCACTGGAAGTTTATCAACAGCTATGCCCTGTCTCTGGGTATGGTGGGATCTTACAGGGGAATGCCCAATCCAGCGTGGGAGGCTGATCTGAGGAGGCCACACGTGCGCTGAGTCCTGAAGGTCAAGTGGATGTTTGCCAGACAGTCAGCAGCAAGCAGATGGCAGGGGAGGCAGAGTGGGGACCAAGGCGCCTCCAGGCAGAGGAGGGGGTTGAGCAGCAGAGCATGACCAGGGGGTGCCAAGAACAGAATGCGGGGCTGAAATCTGAGGGTGGGTGTGGGAAATGTGGAGGAGGGGTAGGCTAGAGAGGGACAGGAGAGCACAGTCCAAAGGCTGTTGGATAATTAGTAACTTAAGGTCAGACATTTGTGAGAAGCCCTGAAGAGTGTTTTTCCTGATATAACATTGGATGTCAAGTCCAAACTGAAAAAAACTAAAGCAAATCTAGAATCTTGCTGTATTAGATTCTCTGGCCTCCTTTCCATTCACTATTATGTAGCGGGTATTTTTCACACAACATGCAAATCCTTCAAGGACATTTCTGTGACTACATAACAGCCCGTTCAATAAACATATCAAAGTGTGCTTAGTGCTTCTCTAGTTTTTGATATTAAAGCTGTTTTAATTTTTTTAATGTGAAAAATAACATGGTGATAAAATATCCTATGCATATGTCTTTGATTTTCATCTCCAATTATTTCCCTAGAATTGATTCCTGCAAGGGAAATTCCTGAATGGAGATTCCTGGGCATTTTTAAGGCTCTTGATACCTGCTGTTAAATTGTGTCTGCAAAATGCTACGCTCATTTTGTATTTTCTACCCTCAGGACATCATAGTGCCCATCTCATTGTACCTTCATGGACAACATGAATGATCATTTGATAAAAGCAAAATTTCGAGAGGAAAAAAATTGGTAGTTGCATTAATTGGATTTCCCTTGATTTTTGAAGTTAAAACATTTCCAGATATTTACTTACCTTACATTTTTCTCCTGAAAATAGTTCATTTCCTTTGCCCAATTTGGTGGGATGATTTTCCTTATTTATCTAGAAAAAGAGTTAGTATATTAAACATCTAACCTTTTTTTATTATTAAATCATAGCTGTGTACATTAGTGCAATCACCTGTACCCATTCTAAGATGCACCATAGAACATCTAACCTTTTATAGTTGCTGATAATTCTTTTTTTTAGTTTCTTATTTGCTTTTTAATGTCATGAATGTTGTAATTGAAACATCTAGATGGGAGCCTATGTGGGACTTCATAATTGCAGGGTGGTGGGTCAGGCAAACAGGAAGGAATAGACGAGCCCAGGTGACCTGGAGGGTTGTGGCTGGGACTCTGGGGAGCAGGTGGGGCCCTCAGGTGATCAGGAAACTCCCGAGTGTGTCTGCAGAATATACAGGTGTGATGCATGAGAAAGAGAAATAAGATCTGAAGCTCACTTTATGGAGTCAAGAAGTGCATGTTGAAAGAATGAATGACTATCTCGATTTATATCTCAACAGAGTTTCAGAAAGAGATACAAGCCCTGAGATCATATCAGGGTCCCAACCAGAGCCCGAGTCTTCTGACTCCGATTCCAGTGCTCATTCTTAGGAGTCACATGGATTGGGAGAGGGGGACCAAGTCAGTGAAGTGTCTTATCTTCAACTTCTCTACTGTTTTTGAAAATTTGTTTTTATGAGGGCAAATGATTTGTCCAAGATCATACAGCTAGTATTCAGTGGAGCTGCTCTAACCCAGGCACCATGCGCTCCATGGTGACTCCAGTGAAAAGTTCAAGCCTCTGGCACATGGCGTCCTGGTAAGACACTTACAGCTATTTGTCCATCTTCTGCTTTGCATCCAGTTGTTAGGGAGTGAGGTCAGCCCACTTTATAGTGGATAGAAGGCCCAACTGTGTGCAAGGGCCTTCTTTACGCACTTGATGACCTGGGATTTCACTTGGCTTTGCAGAGTTCTCCCTGTCTTAGCAGCACTGGTTACCGGAGGGAACTGGCACTGGCTGTTGGGCTCTGGGTAACATTTTGATTCCTGTAGCCACTTTTAACCTAGACAACTGGAGGCCTATCACCATCGTCAGATACTGTCTCTTGCCTTTAATAAAGGACTGAGGACTATTGATATTAAAAAATATTTTTTTGTGAAAACCTGATCTTTGTACTCCTTTCCAACCTATAACTGGCATCTCCTTTCCCAGGGAGAGATGGGTCATGTTTGAATACCTCAAGCCAAATTATTCTTGGAGGTGGGCAGAGGAACTCATCAAATATTCAACATGACGAAGCGGTTCTCCATCTGCATTCATTAATTTAGTCTTTTCTACAACAAGTGGCATTAATATAGCATAATTGACATTTCCATTACATTGGATTAATTAATAGGAATCAATGTGATAGGAACATTAACAAGGTACAGGGCAATTAAAACCTTTACCAGTTAGTTCCCATCCCCTTGCATTTCTACCGTCCCCCAAAACAACGGCACAACAATATGTGCACAAACTCTGTGTGAACAAAGATTGTTGTTTCTTTTTCTTTTTTTGCTTCTGCTCTATGACATGGCAAAATTGCGTACAACTACGGTACTTTATCTTACAGCATGGCTATCATTTGGCATCACTGGCATAAAAATACTCCTCTACCAGAAAAATCATGAAAAATGCTCTTTCCTTGAGGCTGGATCCTTTTTAAAAGTATTTGTAATAGAGGATTTGCAGGATGGTATAGTTGGGGCCGGGAATGTGTGGGTGTCGGTGTCTCTTTGTCACCCGGCAGCCCTGCGGCTTCTCCCTTCTCAGTGGCCCTGCACTGTGCTGGGGACAAGGAAGAGACTTTCCCCACTGATAATCTGTTGTGGATCACCAAGGCAGGAGGTTCCTCCCTCTGCACCTCGCTCCACTTGGTGGAGGGGCCCTGGCCAGGCAGGTCTCCCCATGGAGGAGGTCAAGACCTGGCATTGTTGCCTCTTGGTCTGAGCCTCCCTTGTGATTCTTCCTCACCCTTGATGAACATCCTGGCAGTGATGGGCCACTAAAACTGAGTCACTATGAGGAAAGAGCCACCCCTCTCCCCCACTCGAGGTCTCCTGGGAATTAGAGAGAACGAACACGGGTCTCCTCCAGCTCCAAAACTCTCATTGGAAAATAAATGTTGAGAGGGTCCATTCATGGTAATCTCCATATAATCCCAAGTTTGGGTCCAAAGATCACTTCTAGGTGTGATACTGGGCTTATAAATACATAATATTCACACTTTGTTTTTGGATGCAATGTATATGCTTGAGTTTCTAATGTGTTTATTTGCTCTCCTGGATTTATCTTAGTTTTTTTAAACCGAGAAATTACCTGTTGGGACTCAAAGACTCACAGATGTGAAGAAAAAGGGGCCTGAAGAACCCAGGTCCATGGACCCACATATCCAGGCCCGGGCGGGCTTGGCTGGGGCTGTCAGGGGAGGCCCAGCCAGCTGGCTGCTTTGGGGACCGCCAGCCCCTCTAGGGCCTCCTCAGCGTTGCCTGGAAACCATGCAACAATGCCTCCCAAGCAGCCCCACGATGATCTTTTTTGAAGTGGCAGCCCCCTTCACTTATTTTATTTCCATTATATTATGTTAATTAAATCAGCAAAAAGAACAGAGCACATGCATGTCCAAAGTGGAGTGGCTGTGAAGGGTTAATCGAAATGGCCCTGCTGCTGCTGCGACAGCAGCCAGCAAGGGACAGCCTGTGTGCTGACTGGCCTGTCCTGCCATCAGGAAACATCCCAGGCCCGTGTGCGCCAGTATTTCAGTATCTGTTTTTACAGCCTTGTGAACCACTGGCTGCCCCTGGTGGGTGCAAATGCATCTGGAGCACAGGGAAGGGACCCTAT
This sequence comes from Loris lydekkerianus, assembly GCA_963574355.1. Lineage (NCBI taxonomy): Eukaryota > Metazoa > Chordata > Mammalia > Primates > Lorisidae > Loris > Loris lydekkerianus. The sequence continues at coordinate 15,602 of CAUYPK010067865.1, read as the reverse complement.
GGACCTTTGAAAGATCACTTGGCAAGGCAGCCAGGCTTTGTAGAGACCTGTGTGCAGAACCTATGTGCCTCAGTTAACTGCATTGACGAAAGATCCTGTAGATCAGGTGTCCTCAAATTTTTTAAACAGGGGGCCAATTCACTGTCCCTCAGACCATTGGAGGGCCAGGCTATAGTTTAAAAAAAAAACAAAAACTATGAACAAATTCCTATGCACACTGCACATACCTTATTTTGAAGTAAAAAACAAAATGAGAACAAATATAATTCACACTACTTTTTAAAAAACGTCAGGGTGCTTAGCTGTAAAATCTTATACTGAATCCACCAAATAAAAACCAAATAATAACAGGGTCGCTTTGATTGGAGTCAGAGCTGGAGTGGGGGCAAGATCTTCTCACTCCATCTTCGACGTGAAGCACAGCTTGAAAACTAGCACATTAGAGCACCCCAAAGGGTGCCGGACCTGGGGGCTTTATTTGGGCTTCTGGATTTGGGGGTCAAATGGCTCAGCCCTCACAGTCTGATGTTCAAAGGCTTACTGGTATGGGCTTTAGGAACCTGGAGGATTTCTGTGGTTGAAAACAAAAGATGCCTGCCTGCCTCAACTTACTTGTCAATATAACGGGTATAAAGTAATATTTGGCATCCTGGGCTCATAAATTTAATGAATAGATTCACAATGACTGCTTTCCTATCTGTTGTAATCTCTCTTGGAAAGATAACCAGCCTTGTCCTCCAAGTATTTCTTTGTATTTATTTTTTATTACATCATAGCTGTGTACATTAATGCATTTATGGGTACAATGTGCTGGTTTTATATACAATTTGAAGTACTTTCATCAAACTGGTTAGCCTAGCCTTATTCTTAAGGGCATCCTTGTGTTTTTGTAAATGCAGCACCCCTGCACCTCTTTTCCTACAGGCAGGTAGTAAGGTTGCTGTTTGAGGCTATTATTTTACTCTTGTGCTTCTGGGCTCGCTACAGAGACCTGTGAGGGAGCCCGGGGCTCTGCCGTATGATTCCCCTGTCTGTAACACGCTGTGAGGCAGGAGACCGGCCCTCCTGGCTCCAGCCTGTGGTTTCTCCTTCTGTGGAGTTGAGGCGTTACCATCAATGATCTCTTAGATTCCTGCAGCTGTGGCATCCTCTCATTTGAATACCATCAACAAAAATAGAAATGCAATGCCTTATGTTTAAAAGACTACCGAGCAATTACTTTAAAGTTTATTTCCTGCTCCCTTGCCTTTCCAATATTGCAAATCTCCTCAGTTTTAAAATTAAGTTGTAAATGAGATTTGAGTTCCACATCACTCGCTTTGTTCTCTCTCCAAGAGAAGGAGTTGAATCACTAGTTCAAAGAAAACGTACACATAACTGAAATTCAAAGGCGGTTGGAGGGATTTTCTTCCTCCTAATCTTGGTTACTGGGCTTGCCTTCTGATTAACCTTCCACAGCCCCACTGGGAAGAGGGGAGCTCCCTATCCCGCACTCAGGTGACCTCTCCTTGTTTACAGGGCAAACTCTGAGAGCAGCTCCATGACTGTCATCATCTTAGAACTAAAGGAAAATGGTCTGTGGGGCCAGACATTTTTACATACAGGAACTTTAGAAAAATTCTCTCAACCACACTTGGAAGCAGTTACTTTCATACCCATTTTACTGATCAGGAAACAGAGGCTGGGATAGGGTTAAGCAACTCAGTTAATGTTTCACAACTATTGAGTAGTGGACCAGGATTCCCACCCAAGCTGTCGGCTTCCAGAATTATTTACTCTTAATCCCTGAACTTGACTCACTTGTTGCCTCTGTTTTGGAAAGAAGAGCTGAAAGATAGATCTTCTAGTCCAACTCCGCTTGTGATGCTCCAGCATCCTGCAAGGCTGCCGGCATTGAAATACTCCCAGAGATGTGAAATTCTTTCCCTTTGAAGATAGCCATTCATACAGTTGACAAACATGCAGGGCCCTTCTGAGTGCCAGCCTTGTGTTCAGCCTTGGGCTGTAAAGATAAATGCGTCACACTTCCTCCTGCTGGGGGACCTGTTACAGCCTTGAAAGTCTTGCTAGAAAAACTCTCTGCCTTTACTGATCTGGAAAAGACCTTTCTCTAACTAAAGTGATGGTGTGATTACTGTCTAAGCCAGGACACTGCTAAGAGTGAATGTAATATGATATCAGAGTGACAGATGGTCCAGTGGCCTGACGCCTGCAAGCAGGAATGCATGGCCCCAACCTACAAGCCATATCCAGGGTGTTTGTGTGGCCTTTGAGCCCATGCGCCAGGCCTCTGACATTTGGAGACCATTGTCTCACCCGCTCTGAGTCCTCCCTCTTTTCTGAAGTCTCTCTCGGTTCCTTAAATGATTCTCCATTCCCTCAGCTCAGAGCCTTGCCCCGATGTTCTTGCTTTCCTTAGAGCACATCTCAAATTCTCTGTGTGGTTCTGGGCCTTCTCTGATCTGGCCTGATTCAGTTGGGAGGGGACAAGCCTTCCTCTTCCAGGGGAAGGAAGAAGGTTGCATGTTTACCGGAGATGTCATGCCAGCCCGGCGTTCAGACGGAACGTGGAACATGGAGCTGGGGACAACATGGAGCTGAGGACGGTGTCAGAGCGCTTCATGCCTAGCAGGCGGCGGTGCTTAGAAATTCAAGATGAGAAGGTTTGAGAGAAAGGTCAGAAAAATATGCTTCTCTGGTATTTCTCAAGCTTGGAAAACATGTTTGTTTTTAGCTGAGATTCTTCTTTTACCCCATCGGCCTTGAGACTATAAATCTCTATTTATTCACTCAGTCGACAAACATTTATTGATGAGCAGTTATTTTCAGGCTATGCGGATGACACAGTGCCTGTCCCCGAGGGCCTCAGAGTTTAGGTGGGGGCAGGGCAGGTGGCAGAATGGCAAAGGCTCTGCTAGCTGGTGCACAGGAGACAGAGCACCGACCCGCCGCCCCAGCGAGTGGCGGGCTTCACAGCATAGGCACTGGCTCAGCTGGTCCTCAAAGGCTGAGCGGAGACTTCCACGGCAGGGAAGGGGTTGAGATACTCCAGGCAGAAGGAGGGCAAGTGGGAAAGACAAGAGACATGAGTGATCGTTGTGTGACTGGTGGGGAAGGGCAGTGACCAGGGACGGTGCAGGATGGGAGGGCTGGACCTTGGCATCACCGCAGCATTTGGCTGTGAAGTAGGAGCGACCTGCACCTTTGTGGGCCTCTTTGCAGCTTTGAAAATTGGTGGGTTGGATTCAGAGGTCCCTACAGTCAATTCAAGTGAGCACCAGGGCCCAGCACATGGGAGAAAATGCTGTGACTGGAGAGCCATGTTCTCCAGTGTGGCTCAGCTGCCAGGACTGTGCACTCTGGCGGGAATGTGGGCGAGACTGAGCTTCCTTCCTTCAAGCTCCATTAATCTGCCCATTTCTTTGCTTCAAATCCCACTTCAAACACACAGCAGCTCCTCAAATTCATAATGAAATAAATAATTTCTAATCCTGCTGGGAGCCAGCAAGCCTCTGTCAGGTGGCTCAGGTGGTTCAGGTGGGTTGAGTTGACCCAGTTGACCCCCGTGGCATGTCAGAGGAAATCAGTGGCTCTTCTGACCTCCTCACACACACCCAGGCACACACACTCACACATATGCACACAGGCACACACACATACACACATGCACAGAAGCCCATGCATGCACACAGAGGCACTCACATGCACACACGAATGCACATATATACACACATGCACACACATGCACATGAATGCACACCCATGCATACACAGGCACACACAAATACATGGACACGCATACACACACTCATATCTTGCTATATTGCACCTGCCCTGTTTTCTCCCCTTTTTGTTGTTGTGTGGGTCCCCCTGGGAGAGCCCAGTGACCTAGTCAAAGGACACTGCTCCCCGAGCCTTTTGTGGAGGAACATGGTGCTTCCCTCCTGTGGCTGGAGCCCATGTGCTTAGCACAGCCTGATATACTTCGTATCTAAGCCTGTAATGTCATGCAAGGTGAGACTGTGTTATCTCCATTTTCAGTGAGGGGGAAGCCTGAGGTACAGAGACATTAAGTGACAGGTACCAACTTGCATTAAGCCAGTAGGTGGGGGGCAGAGATTTGAACCTGTGACAGTGGGGCCCTTTCACTCTATCCCAGGCAGGTGCCACAGCTTGCTTCCTCTTACCCAGGCCTGAGACAAGGGTGAAGCAGCTTAACCCCTGCTGTTGCCTGTGGACAGGTCTTGGAGATCAGGATCAGAGGTAGAGTACCTTGATTCACCTGCCATGTGCCTTTCCTGAGTGCCTGCTGGGGGCAGAGGTTGCATCCATGGCTGGGGATGCAGAAGGGAGGGATGCAGCTCCCACCATCAGCATGTTGTTCTGGACAGAGAGAAGTGTGCACTAGATGCCCACGCTGCAGGTACTCGGTGGGGAGCTTGAGTAAGGGAGGGATGCTGTGGGGCCCAATGGAGGGCTCAGGCCTAGAGCAGAAGGCACCTAGAAGAGACGACTTTGTGGTACTCTTCATGGCTGTAGGGCTCAGCCACACAGGATAGGGAAGGCACTTGGGCAGACAGTGGTACAAAGGCAAAGTGCTCAGAAAGAGCAGGAATGCTGGGGTGATGGCGGCTGCATGGTCTATTGCTCAAACTGGGACTTTCCCCCCCCAATTTTTACTTTGAATAATTTTATACTACTGTGGTCCCCAACCCCCAGGCCTTGGACCAGCACTGGTCCATGGACTGGTAGAAACTGGCCCACACAGCAGGAGGTGAGTAGCGCGCATGCTGGTGAAGCTTCATCTGTGTTTACAGCCGCTCCCTTTCCATCACTCACCTCTCCCCCCTGCTCCCCTCTCCCCCCCACTCCCCTCTCCCCCTCGCCCGCCTCTCTCCCCCCCCCCCACCGCTCGCCTCTCCCCCTTGCTCTCCTCTCCCCTCACTTCTCATGTACGTGTCCTTAATGGTAAGTGTAGCCTGGCCTAGCACAGCAAGGCCTCCCAAATGATTGGAGCATTTGATGAATCATCATGACACCTTAAACTTAACACCAACCTAAAAGTTCATGATGATTAGATTTAATTTTCCAACCAATGCTATTTCCTTTAAATAGTGCAAATCAAACCTGAATTAGTTAGCTTTTGCTAGATTGTGCTGTGGCTAATAAGTGCCACCAAAATATCAATGGATTCTAAAAAAAAAATATTTTTATAAGGTGTCAGATCAACTGAGTCTATGATCCATTACTTTCCCATTCTGAGACTTAAAGTATAGCCCCTATTTTGATCTTATACTGAGCAGGAGAAAAGAAATGGCCAAACCAGGCAATGAACTTTACACATTCCATTAGATGTGGCCAAATCAATCTGCTCATCTTCCACTGGCAAAGCAAGTCGCACAATCAAGCCTGATGTCAATGGGAGCAGGAATTACTCTAACAGGGGTCCTACAAATCACATGGCAGGGGTCCTTACACAGGCAGGTGGAGTATCACTAACCACACTGGCCTTCAAAATAATTCCACTTGTTTGGAGGTAAATGTGGCCCTCTCTTGAGATTTCAGAATCCCAGGATGCTCGGCTGGAAGAGGCTCTGGGATGAAGCCATCATAATTAAACAGCAGGAACCTAAAATCCCCCAAATGGAAAGAACCTTATCATAGATTCCACGAGGCCACTGGAACATTGAACATGTTCTTTTTTTTTAAAGTAAGAACTGGAGAGGCCAATCTTGCTTTATGCACTGAATGGAACAGAGGAGGAGGGTGCCCGCTTGGTCAGAGCTGCCTGCACCGTCTACCGCACATACAACACTCTCCTCTGGCCCCAGAGTCTAGACAGTTGGCAGCACAAGTGTTGCTTTCCTCAAGGAGCTTGCACAGGGACCAGGAGACAAGTGAGGAAATGCCCAATTACAGCACAGTGTGAAACACTCAGGGAGACTGGAGCCAGACAGGCATGGCCCCAACCTAAACTTGGGGGCCAGAAGAGGTTTTCCAAAGAAGACAGTCTTGAAGGAGAAGCTGGGGTCAGATGGACAAATAAGTATGGTGTATCTGGAAAATGCTGGGCAGTTCAGGGGCCTTAGGCACCACACAAACAGTTTGGATTGAGCCCTGGGGAGTAACAGAGTGGGCAGGTTTTGGAAGCATCACCCTGGCAACCTTCTGGAAAGGGTGTGTAGAAGGAGTGGGCATTGGAGACCGCCATGGGCCAGAAGGTCCAGTGCTCCCCTGGGATCACAAAAATAATGACATCTTGCATTTGTGCATCCTTTCCCTTTCCCATACACGTGCGCTCAGACAAGGATAGGACCCCACAACAGCCTGTGGGCAGGAGGAAGCTGAGACTCAAAGAAATAAAAGACCACACCCAAGAGAACTCACAGTGAGGGGGTGATTGCCCTGAAATGTTCCCCAAACCCTCGCCTGTGTATCCCCTCTTCTCCCCAGCCTGCCTACTACCCCTTCTGCCATTTACACCCAGAGCTGATTTGTCCTCCCACCCAGCCTCTGGCCAGCCATTTGGAAGGAAGGCAGGATCCCGGCACACAGAAAATGCTCCAAAAGTTGTTTGCTGACTGAAAGAACGATTGGGTCTGGGCTGCACTAGCCGGGTTCACTAGTCACCTGAAGTCATTCCAGTGTGGTTACTTAGCAAGCCAACTGGCCAGAATGAGGCCTTGATTTTTAAAGGGTGCAGTTTTTGTTTATTTTTTAATTAAACTTTATTTGTTTTGAGACAGTCTCACTATGCTGCCCTTGGTAGACTGCCCTGGTGTCATAGATCACAGCAACCTCAAACTCTTGGGCATAAGCGATTCTCTTGCCTCAGCCTCCCAGTAGCTGGAATGTAGGCACCCACCACAATGCCCGGCTATCTTTTTGTTGTAGTTGTCATTGTTGTTTAGCAGTCCCGGGCCGGGTTCAAACCCACAAGCTCTGGTGTATGTGGCCAGCATCCTAACCACTGAGCTATGGGTGCTGGTCCTTTAATTAAACTTTTTCATGTTGAGATAATTGTTGATTCGTACCATGGATTCAGACCCCCGTTCCATGGTCTGCCTGCTGGGAGACATGGGTGTAGCTGCACTGTGTGTCTCCTGTTCTGTCTCGGGAAACAGAGACGTTTCTGGTGCCTATGCTGTCGGGCTAATCCCAGCAGAGCTCTGGTCACTGTGGTTGCACTATCGCTCTGCCCATAACAAACATAGTTGTTAGCCTGTTCCTTTTCCAGCCTGTGTCCCAGTCCCCATCTGGGGAGCTTATGGGATCTGAGAGGGAACTGGAGCCCACTTTGTGCAGCTGGATGCCTGAACCTCTCTGAACTTTCATCCAACAGGGTACCGGCACCTTCCCTTGAGGGATGCTGTGAGAGCAAAGTGTGGATGCATGGCATGTGCCTTGCAGGTTGTAGGAGTTGCCCCAATTGACCCCCGTCCCCTTTCTGCAGCAATTCCTCTCTCCCCTCCCCTCTGCTCTCAGAGACCATTCTCTGCTCCTTGCTGACTGATTCTGTAAGTTGTGAATGACTGAGGATGACTTCTGCGTTTTAATAAAGGGCTTCATGCCTTATCCCCCAGAGAGGGCTGCATCATTATATTTTGGCACCAGAATCACTAAAGGAGAGGTTTTTACTTGGGGGAGGGCAAGAACCCTGACACCTTACTGCGTGGGTGTACATCCTACCTCGCTTCTGCTAGGCCACGTCATGTATTTGTGCAAATCTGAGCAAATAAGGAGCCAAGACGTGGCTTCTACCCTCCCCACTCCTTGTTCAGTGCATAACCTGCTCAACTGTCTAGGCTATAGGACAGGCTATACCCTGGCCCAGGCTACATCTGGCTCTGCAATCTCCTTTTTCTCTCTGTCCCCTGCCACATCTCCACCCTCCAGCAGAGGATTTCTGAGGCACTGGAGACTGGCAGTGGCTGCTGTCAGATGGCTGCTTCTTTCTGGGCTCGGCCAGTCAACCCACTAGAAACGAGCAGCCTCCAGGCCCCACTGGAACTTGCTCCCAATCCCTTGATTCCACCTTCTCTTTTCCTAAAGCCCCAAGACTTTTTGGAGCTCATTTGTCTAATGACAGAATGGCAGGCTTTGTCCCTTCCTGGGCTTATTTCCTGCTTCTTCCCAGCAGGTGCCATCGTGGTTGTGGTGTGAACCAGCCTCCTCATTCCTCCTTCCCCATATGGAGGGCTGGGAGCACCCAGCCTTGCATGGATGTTGTGGCAGAGTCCTACAGGGCAGCCAGGTGACACTGGGCACTTTTTGGAGGCCCTGATAACACTAGCCTCCCCATTTTATCTTCCTCTCTTGTGTGTCTGTGCGGGTGAGTCAGGGAAGTTGCTAGGGTATGAATGCTTTATAATTTTGAAATCCCTGTGTAAAAATCAGAACCATTAATTGTTATACAATCCAGACATTTAGGCTCTTTCCCTTTAGAAGAACTATTGCAGTAAAAGCCCTAACTATTAATAAAATTTCTAATTATGAATTATAAACTACAGATACAGTTGCCAACACATATGACCTCGTTATGTTTTCCAAAAGGCTGGAATGAGCTTGCTGTCAGAGAAGACCACAAAATGCATGACTTCAAGTTCTTTAAGAACCAAAGAATTGTGTCACCCCAGACATTTCTAGTCCTGTGTGGCCCCAGGATCAGTCTAAAAAGCCTCAAAGGACTCTTTCTAACCTTTCAGATGCATCCTTTACTTAGGATTAATGCCAATTCGAAATTAAAAAAAAAAGCAGGTCCACTTTTTTTTATCAATAATAATAATTTTGTAGGGCAGTTTCCCCTTGCAAACAATATTACTAACAATGTTTTCAAATAGCCGTGATCTCTCTCTTGGAGTTACTGAAGGAAGAATCAGTCAGCCACATGTTTACCATCTACCACTGGCCTGTCCTCTCTTGGAGACTTGAATTAGATTTGAGTGATGTTTGCTGTGTGCTTGGCCTCTGCTGGGCTCTGTGGAAGATATGGAAATAAATCATGACAGTTTCTGCCTTTGGGGAATCCACTGTCTAGTAAGGGACACAGGATGTATCCGGAAATGGTTATAACAGAATTAAAAAGCACTTTGGGAGCAGGAGCTGGGGTAATGGGGGAGGTGTGGGTGCTTAATTATTTTAAATTAGAAGGTTTGGAAAAGTCTTCCTAGGGGAAGCAGTGCTTGAGATGGGCCTGAGAGGCTGCTAGGGTTTCAGTACCTGGGCAGGGGCAAGGGAGTGTGAAGGGAATTTTGAGAAAAGGCCAGTGTTAGCAAGCTAAGGACTGGGAAAGGCCGGGGCCTCATTGGTGGGTGGCAGGCCCTTAGGGGACTGCAGGGGCGTGTGAAACACAAAGCATGCTGTGCCCAGGCCACAGGGGTCTTGTGGGTGTGGAACTGGCCCACTCACTCACACCTCCCTCGGGCCCAGGTGCTGTTCAGGTGTTGGGGATTCCAAAGAGAAGCATTTTATAGTCCTGCCCTCAAAGAGCTTGTGATTTTATTGTGACTGATCCAAAGCCAAAGAATTATAAGAATATAATAGAAACAATCTTATACGAGAGATAAGGTAAGGGGAGGAAGCCACGGCTCTGCCCTGGGAGAAAGAGTTAGGGACAGTTCTGCAGAAAAAAGCTGCCTTTGGGTCTTGCAGGATGCTAGCTGTTCAACTCTGTTTTGCTTGAATTTAATCTGCAAATTAATCTAGTGATTCACAGATGAGGGTGATTTTGTCTTCTAGGGAACACTTGGCAATGTTAGGGGAAATGTTTTTGGTGGTTATGACTTGGTGTAGGGTTGCTACTGGCATCCGGTGGGCAGACGTCAGGGGTGTCCCTATACATCCTAAACTGCACAGGCCAGCCCCCACAACAAAGAAGGATCTGGCCCAAAATGTCAAAAGTGCCAAGACTGAGAAGGTCAGTGCCGAGTAATGAGTCAAACTACTCCACACTGGGGACCAGGAGGTAGCTGAGCAACCAGTAGCTTCGTGTGGCCTAGGCAGGTCCCAGGCTTCCTCATGCTATGGAATGAATGTTTGTGTGTCCTCCCCTCCCCCCCCCTGTGCATATGTTGAAGCCTTAATGCCCAATGTTATGGTATTTGGAGATGGGGCCTTTGAAAGGAATTAAGGTTAGACTCAGTTATGGGGTGTATCCCCTGTGATGGGATTAATGCTCTTTATAAAAAGAGCAAGAGATATGAAATATGTCCCCCTCCTTCCTGCCCCTTTCCTGCTCCTCCTTCTCCACAGCATGACAACACAGCAGGACACATCCCTTTGCAGACCAGGAAGGGAGCCCTCCCTGGGGCCCTTGCTAGGCACTGGACGTGTGAGCACCTTGATCTTGGACTTTGCAGCTTTCAGAAGCATGAGGAATAATGGTTATGGTTCCTGCCACCCAGTCCTGTGACAGCTGCCCAAACAGATGAAGGTCCCTTGGTGTCCTCTGCTCTCTCTGGCTCTGAGTCTTTGAGGCTGGATGTTCTTTCATGCCCAGAGCACTTCTCCAGCGTATGAAGAGAGGGTTTCTTGACAGCTGTTCAGCTCACCTACTTTCTGGCAAAGCATAGTTTTCACCAGCCAGCAGAGTTTTGTTTCATGGATTTATGGAGTTTCCGGGGACAGCTTTACAGCCTTATTTAGTTAAAGTGTTTTGTTTGTTTGTTGGGTATAGCGGATTATTCATATGGCTGCTTCCTACAGGACTCAGGAATAAAATGCACTATCATGGGATATTAGGATCCCACCCGGCCTATTTCCCACACACTGTACTCAGCCCTGGTCACACAGGGAAGCTTCTCTGCTTGTTGGCAAGATCCTTGCCCTCGATTCAGCCTCTGATAGCCTCCCACTGCTCCACATTTCTTCGCGCCATCCCATGCCGTCGTCACTCAGACTGCATTGGGTACTTGCTTTAGCTGCAGCAGCCCCATCACTGCTCTCCAGGTGAACACCCCTGCTGGGCAGAGACTGTGCCCATGGCTCCCAAAGCCCAGCTCACGAAAGACCTGGTGAATGAAATGACAGACACATGAATGCACATTTTACAGATGTTCTTAGAAATTACAAGCAGGCCACATATCAGGGAAGATAGTAGAAGGAAAGCAATGGCATTTGAATAGAAATAGAGGAAAACATCTCCTTGAAGAGGCAGAAAAGTTCTCTCTGTGTTGGCAAACTCAGGATCCCAAATTTGAGACAGTACAGATGGGACTGATCATCAGTAGCCTTCTCTGTGGCGCCTTCTCTGTTACTCTGTGGGCTTTCTGCTGTGATTGTGAGATGACTGCACAGTATCAAGCTTCACACCCTTTTACAGCTGCCCTGAATAGCAGTGGGGGTTGTATTGGCTATCTATAGCAATGGAAATACTGCATAACAACCATCCCCAAACTCAGTAACTTGCAACAGAGCATTTATTTTTTATCTTCAGGGGTCTACCTGTGGGTCAGCCAGGCTGAGGTTCCCTCTGGAGCTTCAGGTCGGGCTCAGGTCTGTTCTATAAGCATTCAATATTCTTGTATCCACTAGCTACTTGGCATGCTCATCTCACTGCTGATTTGGAGAGTGAGAAGTGAGTCAGATCCTGTGAGAAGATTGCAGGTCTCTGTTTCATGCCTGCTCACATCAAGGTGGCCCTGGTGAGGCATGTGCCCAAGAGTGATGACAGAGGGGCTGATGGGGAGCCCCAGAGCACTCTGCCCTGATAGGAGGGGAGCAGGTTTGTAAAGTTCATCTATCACAGGGACGTGTTCTGCCTTTTCTTCAAACCAAGGATGAAACTCTTCTTGAGTTCCCCAGGTTGTCCTGTTCTATCACACTGGCTAGAACAAAGTCCTGGGCTCAGCCCCAAACCAATCACTGGCATGGGGGAATGGAGTTGCTTTGATTGATTTGAGCAATTGTCATTCAGCCCTAGACTGGGACCCTTTTTTCCTGAAAACTGAATGGAGTTGGGCTCTGCCCAGCAAGGTATCAGGGGGTAATGATTGCCAATAGTATCTGCCCCAGCCACTTACTCTCTCTAGAATTGGAGTTGGACAGAAGGTCTCTGCAGGCCTTCAGTCTGTGGGACAGGTGCATGCGTAAGTCTACCTAGGCACGATGTGCTGGAATACTTTCACCTGCTATGTCCCCATGAGGCCGGCCCACCTCACCCCTGCCTCAGGCACCAGGTGCACCAGGTGGCATCTTCCCTGAGGGGGTGTGTCCTTATAGACTTGTGGGCCGAGGCCACCCCTTGCCAGGCACAGACACTGTATCAGGCCCTGCTACACTTGCTGCTATTTGTCTGGGGATTTCCCTTAAACTACAAGACCTGAATTGGTAGAAAATAGAAAGACCAAAGAGGCTTGGATTATTCAGCTCAAGGGATCCTCTTGCCCCAGCCTCCCAAGTACCTGCAATTATAAGCACATACCACCACACCCAGATAACTTTATTTTTCAGTTTTAGAGATGAGGGTCTCACCATGTTGCCCAGGCTGGTCTCAAACCCCTGGCTTCAAATGATCCTTTCACTCTGGCCTCCCAAAGTGCTGGGATTATAGACATGAGCCGCTGTGCCTGGCCACTTTTGTATTTTGAAAGTCTTCTCCTTACAAGAACCAAAAATGTAATTTATAAATGCCTAATTAGGTAACAGGGATATGATGATTAATTTTGTGTGTCACTTGACTGGGCCACAGTGCCAAGATATTTAGTCAAACATTGTTCTGGATGTTTCTGTGAAGGTGAATTTTGGATGCAATTAACATTGAAATTGATGGACTTTGTAAAATCCTCCCTAGGAGCCAGGACTTCCCTCCCCTCTCTGGCCCGAGGTTCCCCCTGGGAGATGACAAGCACATAGCCCAGATGCACCCTGGCTATGGGGAAGAGGCCCAACCCAGAGAGCAGCTGCCAGTCTTCAGGTTCCTCCCACCTAGAGGCAAGTGTCAGTTCTCTGGCCTTGCTGTGGCTGTCCCCAGCACGTGGTCCGCACACACTGAGGGGGGTACAGGCAGTGGGCTGCGGTGGGAGGGCTGCCTCCTCATGCCAGGAGCGTCTAACAGGTTGGAGAGCCCGCGTTGTCACAGCCCCCTGGCCAAGCTGTATCTTTCTTCATCTGAGCTCTTGTCCCTTTGCTTCTGTCTAAGTGCCATGGCCTGTAGTTTGCAGGCCACAGAAGGATTCAGTGGTTTAGTGATTTCTAGCTCTTGTAAAACACCCTAGCCAAGGCCCAGCTGTTGTTTGCTGGTCATTACTAAGCAGAATACACCCTCTCAAGAGGTGCTCTGAAGTGGATAGATCCCTGGCATGGAGCAGAGAGCTAGGCCGTGTGGCCCTGACCAGTTCCTCCTCCCAGGTGGCCCTTAGCTGAGCACCTGGGCTTCACTGGGCCAAGATCTTCCCAGCTGTAGTGTCCATGGACAGATCTTGCAGCTTGTTCTGCTGCCCCCACGTGCCTGGTGACCTGGCCCTTTGGAGAAGACAGTGGAGATGGGAAGGAGGTTGGGCATTAGATTTAAAATTATCTTGTGGACTTACTGAGAACTCAAACATACTGGCAAACAAACAGGCCAGCAACAAATGAACAAATTTAGCGGTTTGGATTTTTGGTGCATAAGCTCTGCTCCTGTGCTCCAGGGCGTGTATGTGCATGGTGCAGGAGCTGGCTGGGGAGGAAGTGACCCTTGCTTGGTTTGGTCGTGACACGCAGGGACCCCTCTGAGCAATCCTCTCTGCACAAGCAGCCAGCTTATGGGATGCAGGAGAGGGTCATCAGGCCTTCATCATCAGAGGAAGAATTCCTCCGTCTGGCTGGAGAGGAGACAGTGCATGAAAAATGGTGGCAAGGGGTCAGGGGGCGAAGGCAAGTGAGAAAACACTTTCATCTATTATCCTGGGGTCAATGGGCTCCCTCCCATCAGGGAACCTGGAGGCCCGATGAATGGCCCATTGCAGGACGTGGGCCATTGTGTGGACGCGGAGCCCCACAGCACAATCCTCGAGCTCAGGACAAAAGCGCCTAAGAAAGTGGTGGGTGGCTTGCCTCCCAGGAGCCTCCTTCTTCTTATCAAAGGGCTTCCACGGGGAACGCCCCGGCCTGCTTAGGGAGGTGGGAGAGCTGTTTGTCCAATGATGCGAAGGCATTTCAGACTCATTCCAGATTCCCCGTCATGGCGATTAGGTTGGTCCGTATTGAATTTCATCCAGAACCAGTGTGGGTTTCTCAGCTGTTGCTCCCTAAAAGCCACACATATTCTTTGAGTTGAGTAATTTTTGCTTGAAGAACAGCACATTCCTGTTTCAAATAAGGTCTAAATCCTATGCTGAAAAGGAAGATGCCTGGAGGACCCCATATTTGGCAGAGGATGGGGGGCCAGGGGCACAGGAACCGCTCCTGATTTGGGCAAAACCGTGGTCTTACACTCTGGTGGGCACCTCCCCATGAACAATCCATGGCTGTGTGTTTTAAAGTACCCAGCAAATTAGTCACGAGTCTGACACTGTGACTTCCTTTACTGAGATAGGCCTGCTTTGCTTTCTGTGCCTATAGACATGTGTCAGCTGAATGGGGACAACAGAGATGCCCATAGAACCTGACACCCCCACCCCCAGGCTTTAGAGGTGACTGGGCAGAGATGTGGTTTTATGATGCTATTATCTCATCCGGCGTGGAGCCTAGAATCTCAGATCCCCAAATGAGCTTCCATGACGATGAGAAATCCTCCAGATTTCAGATGCAGAGCTGATATTTACACAGAGACCCCTAGGCTGAAAACGGCTTTGCTGCTGAGCACCAGGGATTGTGTATAGGCAGGGACCCTGTGGAAAACGTCCCCACAGCCCAGGCTTTATAAATGGCTCTCTTGCACTTTCAGTCGGCAATTTCCTTAGAGAATCTGTCGCGTGGTAGGCCCAACACAAGGATGTGGAGAAATAAAAATAAATAAGACCTGGTCCTTGTCCATGCTAGGGACAAATTAATATATAGATGAATGCAAACATGTGTAGTTAGCATTATGGAAGAGGTACACAAAGTATGCCTGCACTGTAAGCTTCTTGAAAGCAGAATTACATAGAAGGTAATTCCAGCTCCTGGTAAGGAGTCCATGAGCATATACTGGGTTGAATAATGTCACCCCAGTCATGTCCACGCTGGACCTGAGAATGTAACCTCATGTAGAAACAAGGTCTTTGCAGGTGTGATTAGTCCAGATAAGGTCATCCTGGATTAGGGTAGGTTCTGATGTCCTTGTAGGAAGGCCATGTGAAGACAGAGGCAAAGACTGGAGCGATGCAACTGTAAGCCAAGCATTGCTGGCCACCAGCAGAGGCCAGGAGA
This sequence comes from Loris lydekkerianus, assembly GCA_963574355.1. Taxonomy (NCBI): domain Eukaryota; kingdom Metazoa; phylum Chordata; class Mammalia; order Primates; family Lorisidae; genus Loris; species Loris lydekkerianus. The sequence continues at coordinate 272 of CAUYPK010067865.1, read as the reverse complement.
GATGCACGGAATAGATCCTCCCTTGGAGCCCCCTGAAGGTACGAACCCTCACGACACCTTCATTGCTGACTTCTGGCTTCCTGAACCATGAGCCAATACATTTCTGTTGTTTGCAGCCACCAAGTGTGTGGTAGTTTGTTACTGCAGGCCTAGGAAACGAATGCACCCAGCACGTCATCAGTCAAATTTCACATTCGGATGGAGTGGGAGCAGTGTGGGGGAGCAGTGCTGGGAGATTGGAGTGGGGGGAGCAGTGCGGGGGGGGAGCAGTG